>WNWU01000126.1:2659934-2704575 GCA_012654045.1 Ptyas mucosa
GATCAGGGGTCTCCAACCTTGGGAACTTTAAGCCTGGCGGACTTCAAAGCTGGCTGGGGAATTCTGGGAGTTGAAGTCCGCCAGGCTTAAAGTTCCCAAGGTTGGAGACCCCTGATCTAGAGGTTATGGGTGGGACTAAAATGACTATGTCTAAAAGTATATTCATTTGTTATTCCCATTAACAAATATTCAGATGCTTCTAAGAGGTCCAACAGAAAGATATAAAAGCCTCAGGTTTCCAGATGGTGCCTTTTTATATACACTATTGTTGGAACCCTTTTTTTCTTGAAATAGAGGATAAATATTCCAAATTAATAGTATGTATTTAAAATGCAGTCAAACGAGCACTGTCAAATACTTTGTCATCAATTAAGTATTTTCAAAATAAGAAACATGTAATTTAAAAGATAATCACACAGATGGCAACATTATTTCTGAAGTTTATCCGCTTCATGATGCATATCCATAACTCTCAACCACAAAATATCCTGGATATTTTTATTTCCTAACCCAAATCTGAACTCTCTTTTACAAAATTATTCATTCTCGTTATTCATTCAATATAAAGAAATAGTGCAAGATCGGAAGATGTGGAGAGACCTGGTCCACAGAATTGCCAAGGGTTGGATATGACTGAATGGTTATCATCATCATCATCATCAGTTATTCATTCAACACATACATTGCATCTCCTCTAGGATCTCAAGCTGGCATACATAGTATTCCATACTCCAATTTTTGTGAGAGGTTGGGCTGAAAGGAGGAGCATGAAGGATGCAAAGTCTAATAAACTTTCAGGCTGTAGGAGGACTCCAACTTGAATCTTCCCAGTTCCAATCCAACAAAATAACAGCAGTTCTCTAAATATAGTGCCATATTTGTTGGCCAAGAATGAAGGATGTCCTATGTTATTCCAAAAGTATCAAATGGTCAATGTCGTTCATCGGGTACAACTGCTAATCCATGGTATTCTTGAAGGTTGATCTATTCCAAGCCTGCTTTAGAAAATAAACACCATTAAATACCATTAAGAGGAGAGGGGGAGTCTTAAAAGTTGTTGGACAAAGTTTGTATCATGGTAAAGAATATTAAAATTGATAATACCATCTGCCTGTAGGCTGAGGTGTTATAATTTGCATAACTCCAGAATTCCATTCATATGTCGCTCTGACCTGATTAACAAAGAATTATTTTATTGATTTGTTTATTTGTTTATTAATTGGATTAATGTGCTGCCCATCTTGTCTGGATGTTGAAAAAAAGATGAATGTGTCTGTTTTTCAAAATGCATACTTTCTTTAGGATTGCTTTATTTTAATCTGTAAAAAATGGACACGCTGATTAACTCATGAGCTCTAAGGTATTGTTTCCCTTACCGATAAAAGGACAGGAATTTAAGTACAAATTCAGAAACATGATCATAACCTCAAAAATTTTATTGATCTTGAACAAATTCTGCCACTTTACATGGACTTGTGGAAGATTTCTCCTTTTTTTTTTTTAAAATAACAGATCTCCTTTAAACAAATTGTTCTCCAGGCTTGTTTGGACCTCCCAGGCTCTGCTGAAATCTGATGATCTTCACTGTATCCCCTTGAAATACAGTGTACCTTTGGCAAGAGCAGCACAGTGTGATGTAACAGGATGCAAAATGCACTTCCAATGAGCTGTTTACTTCCTGTAACACTAGGATAATTACTAATGAATGAATAGCTCTTGGGAGATCCAGTTTGTAACTGGATAGCTTTAAAATTCTTATCAGATTCTCAGTGATGGAAGAAGAAGAGGGGGAGGAGGAAGGGGCAGTCTAATAAAAGAAAAATAATTTAGCAACTTGTTCATTCACCTATTCTTTTGAAAACAATTTTTTTTTTTTACTATCCCAGGCAAAGTAATCTGAAGAGAAAATTGAGTGTATCAAAGCAGGATGTGACATTTGTGATGTTCTGCAGATCTTTCTTTCAGAGAGCATCTCGTGGACAGCTCTGACAGCAGGGATTAATTCAAGCAATAGCAATAAACAACAGTTGAAGTGAGGTTGAGGCCTAACACCTGGATGTTATGTTACCAAAAGACCTCATGTCATTCCAGGCTACATACGTGTGTGTGTGTGTGTGTGTGTGTGCGCATGATCCATGCATGTAATTGTCTCTTTTCTTTCTTTCTTGAAAACACTACCAAATGCCATTTGAAATGGTTTGAAATAGTTGCATGTATTGATTGATTTAAAACATGTTTGTAGCTGCCCATCTTTGAACCAGCTTTGGGTCCCAATCAAAAATTAAAAGACATGTGAATTAATATTAGAATTATGAAGCTCAACTAATTAAAACATTAAAATTAAATCCAAGCAGAACTCATAACATAGCTTGGGGAACTTTAACTTTTAAAGTTCCTGCTGCAGTTTGAGTCCAATTGATCCTTGGTGAAAAAAAATCAATTATCTATGGGCAAATATAAGATAGCAAAACCTTGTTTAAATATATGCAAGAAATTGGGGAAGAAGACATTTTATCCATTAAAAAATTGGATGGAGCTGAATAATAACCTCCCATGAAAAATTGTACATAAAAAAAATCAGAATACCAAACAGGAAAGAAAATATTTATTGTTTTTTAATAGAAGCAAATTTTGACATGAGACAATCTTCAAACAATAATACCCATGCTCATAACTGTATGTTGATGTGTATATAAGTTATGCACCCTTTCCAAAAAGTAGATCAGTTGTGAGAATTCTCCAGTAACTATATTCTGTTGGATCAAGAATGCTGTGCTACACAAAAACTTACATACTGCTACCCTGCAGTTCACCCTGAAAAAGTATATATCCTCCCCATATGAAAAAAAAAATAGATGCCAGATCAATGCAAGGAAACTTATTGAAAATTAATAAATTTAATCCAAATAGCTTTCTTAGAGATATATTGGCCAAAGGATGGGATAGTACTATAGATCTACTTTAAACAGGAACAATTTGCCAACTAGGCTCTGTAGAGGGAAAGAATGAGTCAATATATTGGAAGCAAGTAATATTTCCTGTTAGATGTAATCACTGCCTAGACTACCTATGAAAAAAATAACAGAATAACAAAGTTGGAAGGGATCGTGGAGGTTTTTTAGTCAACCTCTTCTGTTCAAGCTAGACACCCTATACCATTCCAGACAAATGTTTTGTTTCAAATCTAAGCATTTAAATTAAGACCTTCATGAAGTGGAAGACAGATTCTAAACTCATTTATTTCAATCATTCAGTCACTTCCTCTTGAGTTGAAGAAGTGTTGGTGTAAATTGACGAAACTCTTACTGGAAAGATATGTTCCCTTGACTGATTATGTGCCATTAACTTGTTTTCAATTCCTAGTGACCACATAGATCAACGTTCTCTATGATGATCTGTCCTTAACCCGGATTTTCAGATCTTCCAACACTGTACTCCTTGCCACTGTAGCTGGGTCCCTCCACCTTTAGTGATTAACAAAACTAACGAGCTATTGTTTTGGGAAATGAACACTATGCACAGAGGGTATTGATGATATTCCCTAGTCTGGGTAATGAAACATCTGCAAGAACAAGCTCAGAGAGCACCAAGGACCCCCTCAGCTATATGGGCTGCAAGAAAATAACAGCCTCCCATCAATGAAAGAAACTGCAATGGTGATCAGATTCCATTATGTCCAATAGAATAGAATTGTCACATCCATTCAAGCACACAATACCTTTAGGGAGAGGAGGAGGGACAAGAAGGAAGGGGGAAAAACTCTGTATGAAGCTGTGATTCCAGAAACTTAAAATAATATCCAGAACTGTAAACTCAGATTAACACTTATTTTCTACCCACCGTAATCCAAAAATGCAAAGATTTCAATGAAGCACTTCAAAGGAATTACCAACAAGGGGAGCTTTTCCTCCATTATTGTCCGTATTTAATCCTATGTATTATCCTGAATCTTTGGGGATGAAATTTATGTAGGTCAAGGTTCCATTGACACAGATGTTTCTCCCCTCCACTCCTCCATGCAAAAGACACACACACACACACACACACACACACACACACACAGAGAGAGAGAGAGAGAGAGAGAGAGAGAGAGAGAGAGAGAGAGAAAGTGAGTTAAGGAGCATGGCAAAGGGGCCTCCTAGTTGTGTCTCAAAAACGCTTCCAGTAGGTCATTCAAAGAAGAAGGTGAGAGAATGAAAAGCTTGCTAAGCCATTTGCCATGAAATTCTGTTTAATGCAATACTGAGGCTCCAGTTTGGGTGTAATGTCTGTGCAGTTTCACAAGAAGAAGGAGAAAAAAGCAAGAATTGTATTTGCACAAAATTGGATTCTAATATTGAAAATATTAGAATGTGCAGAAATGAATAGATTAACACTAGCAATTAAAGGGAAGGAAGAATCGGAGTATTATAACATATGGGGCAATTTTATCATTGGATAGAAAATGAATATGGATAAAAAGTGGTACAAAAGAAAAATGTTCTAATAGGAGAAATATTAAATCGAAATGTAAAGAAATATATAGGATGACCCATTGAATGGTTAATGATGTAAAGTTTGTTTTAAAGGAAAAAATAAAAAACCTTTTATAAAAAAAAAAGAAGGAGAAAAAGATTTTGAGATAAGACTAATGATACACAGTTTTGGAGAAAGATTTGCACTCACACCAATCTCTCCAACCAGGTGTTTCCATGATGAAGAAAAAAAGTATTTGAGAGTCCAAATTGTACCATATATCAGATCCATCCTTTACTTTTTTTTTTTAAGTCAATTATATAACAGGGTCCCAGGTTATTGTTGTAACTCTAATAATACTTGTCATCAATCAGTCAACAATGAGTTTTTTGTTTGATTCATCAAAGTTCCCCTCCTTTTTTTTTTTAATCTCAAGACTTTCTCTGTTGTGGGTTTGATCTCTCTCCTTCAAGAAGCTTGTCACAATCTGCCTGCAAAGGCCTTCAGTTTGTACAGTAAACGTTTTCTATATAATTTTAATAATGATCACAATGGCATTGCATGAGTTAATGTTATGATCTGGCAGTTATGCATAAGGTTTGAAATGATCTTCTCCTGAAAGTGATTTCATTGTAGCCAGCCAATTTGCTACCCTTCCCATACTCCTGAAGAAATGCACATTCATATTCAAATTCTTATTGTTTTTTCTTTTTTTAAAAAAAGACACACTTAAAATGAGTTACAAACTGCACAAACATTTTGGTCACCGCATGACAGAAAAACTGAAACTTTTCATAAATGAAGTAAGAACGTAGGCAGGCAATGGAAGCAAGCAAAACTATCTATTCCTCTATCATTTTCCATTAAGTTTTACTACATGCTCCTTTACCCGTGCAATTCTCATGCAACCATAAAAAGCAAATTCACGTTTTGTTCCTTTGTATTTGTGGCAGTAGCTGTTGCTCATGACTCAGAGCCTCTCTAACTACACGCCATCATTCACCAACAGAGAATAAAAGCCTTAGCAGTTTCAATCATGGGATCATCAACCAAGAAAGCAATAAGGTGCCCCACCTCTTTTTTTTAATGGCAAGAGGGAAATGCTTCAGATTTGATTCCAAAAATTTGCTTTAAGGAGCAGGGGACTAGAGAGGAGGGGCAAATGTAGAAGCTACCCATAACGCTCTAAAGCAGCAGACATCTTGGCCGGGGATTGTGTAGCATAGGCACATGGTCTGGGCCAAAGACATGGCTGCTTTAAAGAGTTCTAAAGAGTTCTAAGTTCTAAAGAGCTTGGAATATAAAGAATAGAATTCTTTATTGGCCAAGTGCGATTGACACACAATGAATTTGTCTTTGGTGCATAAGGCACATTGTCTCAGTGTACATAAAAAGACAAGATAACATTCATCAAGAATCATAAGGTATAATACTTAATGATAGCCGTAGGGTACAAATAAGCAATCAACTCATACTAGGAAACAATCAATATAAATCATAAGGATACAAGCAACAAAGTTACAATTATGCAGTCATAAGTGGGAGGAGGTGATAGGAACAATGAGAAGATTAATAGTAATAGTAATGCAGACTTAGTGAATAGTCTGACAGTGTTGAGGGAATTATTTATTTAGCAGAGTGATGGCGTTTGGGAAAAACTGTTCTTGTGTCTAATTGTTCTGGTGTGCAGTGCTCTATAGCGTCATTTTGAAGGTAAGAGTTGAAACAATTTATATTCAGGATGCGAGGGGTCTCGTGCAGTATACAGGTCCTCAATGGAAGGCAGGTTGGTAGTAATTGTTTTTTCTGCAATTCTAATTATCCTCTGAAGTCTGTGTCTGTCTTGTTGGTTTCAAAACCAAACCAAACTATGGATTGATTCACCCATCCTTGACTATAGAGGTCAGTTAACTCTATGCCCATAAGCCCCAATTGGTCCGCGGATACCATCATCAGCATTTGTTCCCCTTGTCTGGAATTTTAACATGGGAAGCAAACATGCTGCAAGCCAAAATACATAATTTTAGCATGCAAAAGTGCATCTAGGCCCCAAATAAACAAAGCAGATAGCTTTTTCCAGGTGCTTTTTCAAAAGGCAACTGGACTTTTCTTTGTTTTTTTTTTCTTGAAGACTTTTTGCTTCTCATCCAAGAAGCTTCTTCGGTTCTGAAGATCTGCAAGAAGACTATTCTGTGACATTTGAGGGAAAGAAAAAGTCTTGGTGTTTCTCTTTTCAAGCAATGGCCCCCACCCAGCTTGGGCTGCTGTAGTGGCGAGGAGCTGAACTAACAATAGCATGAATCTCACGCATCGGCTAAAATGCATCCCTTGAACTCCAACTTTTTTTGCAGAACAAAAGGCTTCCAAGAAGCATGGACAGAACAGATGCTTGCTTATCTCAAGTGTCAGAATACCAATTAGATATTGAACATGTCAGGCAGAAGGTAGAGGTTCCAATACAAAGGAATGATGAATAGGAACCGTTCTCCAGTTTAGTTCAAAATCGTGCTGTTCTTTTGTAACACGATTTGTGGCAAATTTGTTTTGTCACTAACCCAGCATCCTAGCCCTCAGCATTCAGTGATTTTGATCATCGTATGCCTAGACACACACAGGCTTACAGAAACACTTGCTTTTAAACTATAGTAAAGACAGACTTTCAAGAAGTCGCTGTTTATTCTCAAAAAGGGCAGAAATTAGAAAACACAGACGTTTCCCTCATGGGCAATTCTCTCTCTCCCCCCCTCCCTCCCTCCCTCCCCCCCCCTCTCTCTCTGTAGAAGTCTTGTATTTACTCTGTAGGGTCAAGAGCTGTAAGGAGACAGAAGAAGCTAAAATACACCAATAATATTCCTAGCTATTAGTTACTCATGCAAACCATTTCCAGAGAAATAGTTATATTAGTCTGCTGAACTAAATCAGCAATCAATGTTGCAGCAGGTGATAAAAGTAATATAGAGAGAGATTATGCTTAAACCCTTCCTGAACAGTTTTTAGGAGGCCAATAACCAGGCATGCGAACCAGATGGGCTCTCCTTTTTTAAGGTGGGTTCAGTTGTCAGGGATCTTGTAATACGGATTCCTACCCTGAGAAATGGTTGGCCCTCAATGGCTTAAATGACCCCTTTCAACTCTGATTTTAAGGTTTTCTGAAAGATTAATCAAGCTCAGTATCAAGTAAGCCTTTATGGATAACCATCAAATATATGGAAAAATGACTTAGTTACAGCACTATCTCTATCGTGTTTAACATCTGGTACCTTTATGTCAAGAAAGGGGTTAAAAGATACCATCAAAATTAAGGAAAGCTTTCTCTTCTCCCAGCCTCCCTCCTGCATTCTGCTCACTGACTTGCATTTTTCAATAGTCAGTGACCTCCATAAATCTTGTGAGAAATTAATGTAAAGCAGTGAGCTTTTTAATGTAAGTCTTTATCAATGACATTTGGATTCCATTGGCGTCACTCTTGGTTGGCTGAGTTGTTTTAGATGTAGTTTCCTTCATTTTCTCCTGATTTTTTTACATCCCAGAAAATCCACCCAGTAGATAAATTTTATTTTTTTAAAGAAGGGATAATCGAACAACAGTGTATGTCAGAGGCAACTAGAAGGAAACTGAGCTGCTATGGACCTTAAATAAGCAAGTGCTATGAAAAAAATTGTTTAGTTTTCTTTTGACCTTTTGGGGTCAGATTGGACTAGTTATGTTATCTCTTAATGCTCTACTTTTGCCTGCCTGGTAACAATTAGAGCTGAAACTAATGTGGGGGGGAGGAAGAAAAACTTCACCAAATCACTCTTACATGAATTTGCTTACAAATTTCACTTTTAGATTCAACCAATCCACCTTTTTAATCAATGTTTCTTTTAGCAAAAGAGATTTTTTTGGGGAATGAATGACAAGATATATTTGATTCCTACTCTTAAAAGGCATCAAAATTAAGATGAAGTTTATAATCAGCATGTTTTATTATACCCATACTGGGAAAAGCTTGAGCAATAGAAACCTGCTCTTATTTATGATAATAAGGTAATAATAATCTGATAAGGTGATGTGGTGGTTCAGTGACTAAGATGCTGAGCTTGTTGATTGAAAGGTCAGCAGTTCAGCGGTTCGAACTCCTAGTGCGTAACGGGGTGAGCTCCTGTTACTTGTCCCAGCTTCTGCCAACCTAGCAGCTCGAAAGCACTTAAAAAATGCAAGCAGAAAAATAGGAACCATCTTTGGTAGGAAGGTAACAGCGTTCCGTGCACCTTTGGCGTTTAGTCATGCCGGCCACATGACCACAGAGACGTCTTCAGACAGTGCTCTTCGGCTTTGAAACAGAGATGAGCACTGCCCCCTAGAGGTGGGAATGACTAGCACATATGTGGGAGGGGAATCTATTATTTATGAAGGTTAAATGAAAAATAATACCTCCGCCTCCATAACTGTAGTTTAAATAGGGATATTTTAATAAATGCAGCAGGACAATAATCCTTGAATTGAAATCTGTTGTTACCTGTATTTATTTTCCTGTATTTTCCTTATCAGCATTCACTATATGCTTTTGCCAATTACAGGGAAGCTTCTTAAAGATTTTATGAAAGAACTCCACCCTTCGTATTGTAGGAAGTTAGCACCCACCCCTTTCCTGGAAGAATGAAATATTTTGGGAAATATTAAAAAGGCAGAATATTATGTTTCCCTGTATGAGAAATGGAGAAGCATGTTTTAAAGCAGCTCCCACCTTCCTGCCTCCCCCCCTTTTGTCAATGGGCCAGAGGCAGAAACCCAAACCTTTGTCAAAGGATCATCATCTACAACACAATAGGGCCCATCTAACAACAGAAACTAACACAATAGGACCCATCTAGAATAGAAACACCACATGGCATCTGGGAAGATTACATCAGCCAGCAAAACCCCCACCCCCTGGGAGTATGACAACCAATCAGGGTACTCTTTTGGGACCCCAGGAAGTTCAAAGCCAGAGAGGGCATAAAACCCGGGGACTCGCAGCATCTCAGTCCTTTTCTGTTCAGGAACTCAAGCCATGTGATCCTGTCCACCATTAAACCATCTTTCCAAGCAGTCTCCATGTTTCCAGTGTCTTTTCCCCCACTTGGAGCAGAACCCAGAAGGATATTTCTTTCAACAGTCTTTTCAACCAGTGGTCCTGGCTGTTCTATCCACTTATTCATTTGAATCAAACAAATGCCCAGGAAGGTATCCCTTCAATTTTATCAAAAGGTAAAATAATTGCATATCAGCTAATGGACTGCATGGTGGATAGATTAAGATACTGAGATCTAGTTTTGCAATTGCCTTTTGGTTTATTCATGAGGTGTAAGGCCTACCACTGTATAGTGCAGCAAATTTTCTTTCTCGTGTTTCCCAACTCTGCTTAATCATTGCTTCAAGATTTGAATTTGCAATGTAACACTCTGAGTGCCACAGTCCAGATTTCCAAGTTCAAGGAAATCGAAGTGAATAACATCAACCATGCCCCAAAATAACTATAAGCATGAATTTTCCTACCGATGTTGAGTTTTAAATTTTTCTCTTCATTTTGTAATCATATATTCATGGCATTGCCGCTTCATTTCTGGATCGTAATGAAGAAATCATGTCTGCTGGCTGTCATGATGTGTGAAGATTTCTTACCTGCATTCTTGTGGAATGACAACAATTGCTGGTAAATTTCAACTCTTGAAGTTTTTATCTCCACCATCAGCATTGAAAGAACACATCTTACACAAAAATCGAACAACTTCAATGATGTAATCCACAAGTCCCTGTATAACATCAAATTGAAAGCAATTTCTCTTTAACTGATCTGCAATAGTCCATAATTAGTTCATCAATCTTTCTCCTTTGAAACCCATTGGTTACTGTGGCAATTCTCCCTTTCATTCTTGTCCACACAAATCAGCTCTTCCCAGTTTCACAATTTTTGAATTTTTTGGCCAGGTGACACATACATTCCCATCAATACAGTCCTCATCAGAAACAACCTTCATTTGGCAGTTGATGTCAATTGGAGGGCCTCTTTAAGTTGTGGGGAAAAAACAATCTAATTGTGTTACTTAAAGCATGGTAATAAGTACTAATTGCCAACTTCACTTCTATAAATAACAATAGAATCTTTTCACCCAACTCCTTCCCACCAACTAAAGTAAAAGAAGAGATGGTAAAGAACCGGTCAGAGCTTCTAGCACATCTGCACTGCCATCTATTGGCAAAATTATAGCATTGGAGGCATTACATTTCATTCAATATTCATACAAAAGGTAGTACAATCTATAACAGACTGCAATTTACTTTTCTAGAGTACTATAAATTCAGGCTATGCTTTTAGAAATCTGTTTTTGTGTAACTCTTTTCTTGACCACAAGTAATTAGTTAGAACCATATAATTATGTTACTTTTTAAAAAATGTTTTGCATTAGAACTGTGTAAAGTTTCCAGTATATATACTCCAGTATATATATTAGAGATGCGGACAGACTTCATATTACTACCCAGCAGTGGTGAAATCCATTTTTTTACTGGTTCTGTGGGTGTGGCTTGGTGGGTGTGGCTTGGTGGGCATGGCAGGGGAAGGATATTGCAAAATCCCCATTCCCTCCCCACTCCTGGGGGAAGGATATTGCAAAATCTCCATTCCCACTCCACTCTGGGGCCAGCCAGAGGTGGTATTTGCCGGTTCTCTGAACTACTCAAAATTTCCACTACCGGTTCTTCAGAACCTGTCAGAACCTGCTGAATAGCACCCCTGGTATGTTGCCATTTTTTCAACCAGATACTGCTTTTCAGAATAGTTTCTGGTAAAGTTGTTTGTTGCTGAACCTACTGGATTTCACCCCTGCTACCCAGTCATATCACTTTTGTTTTCTTGGTGATAATATATAAGATATTCAGTACTGTCTTCTAAATTTTCTGATTTTTTTTTTACTTCCCAGTCTGGCCTACAGTCACATGATTTCTTAAAGATATTTTGTTAAGCAAGTCCAGCCCTACTTAATTTTATTTTAGATCAAACAAAGCCAGCTAGGGGATCAGGGTCAGAGACTGAGCGGACACACAAATTCAAGTCCCTGCTGAATTGTGGAACACCCTAAATGATCTTGAGCTAGTCACTCTTTCTCAAATCAACTTTTCCAAAATTAGCTTTCCTCATAAGATTTGTATTGTAGGGTTGCAAACTGAGTAGAGGCTAGATAAACCACCTTAAGCTTTCTGAAAGCATCCAGCATAGAAATAACAAATGAATAAATAGCCTGCAGTTCCCCATTCCAGAATTGCCAACTTTCCTCTTCAATTGGAGTAGAACTCAAGTTCAGTTCCAAGATTGGATCTCACAGAAAAACAAGTCAAACAAACAAGAAAGTGTTTTTTCCAGTCATGTGCAGACAGAGAGGGAAAAGGGAGGACTTGTGGCTTCTTCCCATTGTGCTAAAGTTTAAATTATGCTTCTGAACAACCAAGAACATTTTTTCCTGATCTTGCTTTAATTTCTTGATTTCTACCAACTGAAAAATCTAGTATTTCGCTTTAATAGTTTAGTACTTCAGTGATGTGTTGATCAGTGACCATTAGTGTGATAAGATTTTGAGCCAGTTTATATGCATGAAAAGTCCAGCAGCATCCATGAATTCTTCATCAGCTACAAGAGCGCAAAAGAAACCAGACTATGTGAAACTGGCAGAACATCAGAAACAAAGACTCCAATTCATTCCAGTGTATAGGTTCATAATCTTTTGAGCCAAACAGGAAACATTCATTTATCCATTTATTAATTCATACATATCCCACGAATATGACCAAAGAAGCTCTTAAGATTCAAGTTACCCAACACAAACACAATGGCTACATGTGTTTTAGCTAAAAGACCAAGTTCGGTTTCCTATGCTCTATCTGAAAATTCTTAGCTTCTTGATACATCAGCCATTATTTTTTTCTGCTGAATGAATTCCCAGTTTACCTGAAAAAAATTACTAAAACCCATGCAGGTTTAGCATTAGGCATTACAGCCACTCCACATAAAATGGAAATGTGTTCAAATGATGAGTTGCAGAACCTCATCACTTTATATACCATACTTTTCAGCGTATAAGACACACTTTTCCCCCTATAAAAGAGGGTGAAAATTTGGGTGCATCTTATACACCAAATATAGACCCACCCACCCACCGGCCCTCACACTTTGGCCGTTTTTGGCCTCCATGCGTCACATTTTTGGCCAGTTCCAGGTGGCAGGGATCTGCAGCGACAAATGGGCCACGCTGGCAGTGAACAGGCTGTGGCAAATGGGTGGCGGCAAACAGGCTGAGCCCAATGGGCCGCGTTGGTGGCAAACGGGCTGCAGCAAATGGGCAACAGTGAACAAGCCATGGCAAATGGGCCACAGCGATGGTGAACGGGCCACGTTGAATGGGCCGTAGTGGCGCTGAAAAGGCTGCACCAAACAGGCCAGATGAATACCAGATGGGTGCTGGGAGGCAAAGGCAGGTTTTTCCTCCTCCAAAAAGGTAGGGGTGTCTTATAGTCTTATACTCCAAAAAATACGGTAGATCTCCTCTTCCTAGTGGACTTTTCTTTCAAGTAATCCTATTCCCGTTTAGCTATACTCAAAGTCCACTGAATTCAATGTGTGTAACTTGGAAATAGATTTCTTTTGAGAATTATGCAGGAAGAAATAAAAATACATTGGATGAATTAAATCATTTGCACTAAGCAGTTCCTAATTTGACCTTTTTTTTTTTGTCCTTCATATGTGGTTATCAGTCCAGGATTGGCTGCCCCATCCATGCCAGCAGAAGAGGCATGCTGCACCCCCCCCCCTTCAGACAAGGAATTTCAGCTGGTGGGGTCCAGAAGGACCGTTTGTGTCCTGGCTCTTCTCTTTTGGAACATCTTGCCCACCAAGGTGAGATTTCCCCCCACCCTTCTCATTTTCCATAAGATGGCCTGAAGCTCTCTCTTAGAGTCCCAATAGAGGCAGATCATGTTGGAAGTCACTGATGGATTAAGACAATATACTAACTCCCCAGGGGTGGGCTGCTGAGGGTTCGCAGGGGTTCGGGAGAACCTCTAGCTAAGATTCTGTGCAGTTTGGAGAACCCCCAAATTCCACTTCTGGCTGTCCCCTCCCCTCCCACCCCATCCCGCCCCTCCCAGGAGTCCCCATGCGGCCTATTTTAGATGGAGTTAAGTGCAGGGCGTGTATGGAGGCTCGGGAAGAGTGAAAAATGGACCTACCAGAAGTTTGAGAAGGCCAGAAACAGGCCTCCACAGCTTGGGAAGGCCATTTTCACCCTCCCGGAGGCTTGAAAAAAGCCTCCAGAGCTCAGGGAGGGTAAAAACGCCCCCCCCCCCAGCTGTGGTGCAGGAGGCCGACTAGGCCACGCCCACCATGGCCACGCCCACCTAGCAACTGGCCAGAGAACCCCTTGCTAAAAATTTTGAAGCCCACTCCTGCACCTTCCCTTTCCTCCTCATCTTTTTAATTGTAACTTATTACTGTTATTATGAGTATTTATTGTTGCAATGTTTTATTGACTTTAATATTTATAAGCTGTCCAGAGTCACCTTGAGGAGAGATGAGCAGCAAATAAGTCTAATAAATAAATAAATAACCTTGATGACAGATGCCACCATTAACTTGCAGGTGGCAGTCAGATTCCCAGATGATGTTACAACATGTAAATCAAGGTAATTGGAGACGTGCGCAGTTGCCAAGTTGTCTTACGTTCCTGCACATTATGCTGAGCATAAATTCATTATTTATGTCAGAAGCTAGCGGTTACAAGGCCCATGGAGTAATAATACCTGTTTTTCAATTAGGAGATTAAGAGAATTTTATGATCATCCTATTGTTATGTCCAGTGGTTCAAATTTTTTTACTACCGGTTCTGTGGGTGTGGCTTGGTGGGCGTGGCATGGCTTGGTAGGCATGGCTTGGTGGGCATGGCAGGGGAAGGATACTATAAAATCTCCATTCCCACCCAACTCCAGGGAAAGGATATTGCAAAATCTCCATTCCCACTCCAATCCAGGGGAAGGTTACTGCAAAATCCCCATTTCCTCCCTTATCAGCTGGGACTCAGGAGGCAGAGAATAGATGGGGGTGGGGCCAGTCAGAATTTTTACTACTGGTTCTCCAAACTACTCAAAATTTCCGCTACCAGTTCTCCAGAACTGGTCAGAAGCTGCTGAAACCTACCTCTGGTTATGTCTCTACTTTTAAAAGTAATATTCTTCACTGGTTCAATCCCAATCCCAATCCCAATCCTAAATGCATTTTATCCCTCCCTCCCTTCTGAACATCATCCCTCCAGAAATTAGACTGACCCCCATTCTGACACTCTTTTGGAAAGCGCTGAAAACCTGAATCGCTGGTTTTACCAGAGGATCTGAGGAACCCAGAGTGGGATGGAGCCCATTAAATGGCTGATATGAGTGTGTCTTGTTGCCCACGGGGGGAATGGGGGGATTTATATTATTATTGTTGTTGTTGTTGTTATTATTATTATCTTTATTCATTAAATATGAAACTCGGTCAACTGAGCATTCAAAAATGCATCACAAATACCATTGACTGGTGCTAATGGTTGATACGGGTTGCTGCCTGCGTCCTAGGTTATTATTTTATTATTTTATTATTATATATTTTATTATTATTATTATTATTATTATTATTATTATTATTGATTAATTTTATTCCTTTTACATTGTGTTTTTATTTTCTGTAAGCCACCTAGAGTCGTGTGGGTGAGTAGGCAGCTATATCAATTTTCCAAAATAAAATAAATATAATACATACATTTCTGTCCCTTAAACCTCTGGTTTGAAAATAAACTTTGCTAGGAGGCAATAAAATCTGCATATCTGCAGGGATGGAAGGCCAGAGGTCTACCTGCCTTCCCAGGGAACTCCGAAATGCTACTGACCCATACACGGCCTAGTTTAAAACCAAGCTTTATGTAAGGGGCGCAGCCCTGCCTCAATGAAAACACCCGTGCTGTGTTTAACTTAGAAATGATTTGTTTATTCATCTTCTCATGATTGATTCATGTAAGAATTTGGAGAAAATTTATAGGCTTCCTGGACTTTAGTTAGACTAAATTGGGGAAAGGAATCGCTTAAGAAATTGCAATCAACACACGTTTAGCTACACCTCATTGTATTTATTTATTTAAACTGCTTCTTTTGCTGCTTTGCTAGACCTTCATACAGTTGGGTTTTTGTTCCTTTTTTAAAATCATAATACTCTATGAATTATGGAGAACAGATGGGTGCTCTTTAAAAACAAATCTTCAAGGCAGTTGTAGAGAGGACCAGATAATACGTATTTCAAGAGAATTCTCTAAACTAGTAGCCGTCATAAAGGAAGTTGTAGGTCTAATGTCCAGCAGTTTTATTGCCCTGACACTAAGGTGATTTTCTATCATATGTGCCATATTTCCCCTGTACTGACATAACAATCTGATCTCTAATGTCTACCGTTTATTTATTTTGGTTCTTTTAGGTCAAATAAGTAAACCAAGTCACTCAAACCATTTCAAGAAGCAATTTGGTGTAGTAGTTAAGACACCAGGTTAGAAACCAAGAGGCTGTGAATTTTAATCCTGAATTAGGTATGAAGTTAGCAGGTCACCAGACAATGTCAGCCCCAGCGGTGGGTTTCACATTTTGTTACTACTGGTTTGCCCCACGTACCTGCCTTCCGCGCATGCGCCCAGCGTCAAAAATGTGCCTAAATAGGACGGCATAGAGCTGGGGCGGGTAGGTGGGTGGCCAGGCTACCAATTCGCCCAAGTTGGTCCAAACCGGCTGAATACCACCTCTGGTCAGCCCTAGGAAGAAGGCAATGGCAAACCAAGAATGACTTTAAGGCAGAGAGAAAAGTGGTTTCACATGTGCACTATAAAACTGGACTATTTATTTCTTTAGCAAATTTATATAGCCACCCATCTATCCACTTGGGTGGGTGGTGAACAGAAATAAAAACAAGCCAACTGTACAAATCCATTAAGAAGCAACTGTGATGAGGTGCCTATGAATCATATGATCAGCCCATTGAACAAAGCACTTCTATGCCACAGCAATGTCAATATCCTTGTCCTGTTCCTGGGAGAAGAGTTAATTCTTCATAGCCTTTCAGAAGGCCAGTAGGATCAGGGTTGTCCATATGTCTTTAAAATGAGAATTTTTCAGATCTCTTAGCTGATTGTACAAAACTTAATACCTTAAAAATATGAGTGAAAAGATGTAGTTTATGTTACAGTTGTATATAGTTATTACATAATCATACTTGCCAACTAGCAGAATAGAATAGAATAGAATAGAATAGAATAGAATAGAATAGAATAGCATTAGCATAGCATAGCATAGCATAGCATAGCATAGCATAGATAGCATAGCATAGCATAGCATAGCATAGCATAGCATAGCATAGCATAGCATAGCATAGCACAGCACAGCACAGCACAGCACAGCATAGCATAGCATAGCATAGAAATTTTTTATTGGCCAAGTGTAATTGGACACACAAGGAATTTGTCTTGGTGCATATGCTCTCAGTGTACATAAAAGAAAAGATAGGTTCATCAAGAATCATAAAGTACAACACTTAATGATAGTCATAAGGTAGAAATAAGCAATCAGGAAACAACATTGATATAAATCGTAAGAATACAAGCAATGAAATTACAGTCATACAGTCATAAGTTGAAGGAGATGGGTGATGGGAACGATGAGATTAATAGTAATGCAGACTTAGTAAATAGTTTGACAGTGTTGAGGGAATTATTTGTTTAGCAGAGTGATGGCATTCGGGGAAAAACTGTTCTTGTGTCTAGTTGTTCTGATGTGCAGTGCTCTATAGCATTGTTTTGAGGGTAGGAGTTGAAACAGTTTATGTCCAGGATGCAAGGAACGCTCGGTCCCTCAAACTATCACAGAAGCAAATTTACTACCTTTCTTTAACCTACTGTCCTTCAGATGTATGGCTTCTCACTCTTGAAATAATTCACATGCCTTGTTGGACGGACAGTATATGTGAATCCAGTTATGGATTATCACATTTGAACTAACAATTGATATCTTATAACAAACCACTGTTAAACAAACTGATTGTATGTGATATATAAAGGAAGCTATGGAGCCTAGAAAGTAATAACTGCCTCATCCCCAAAAAGGACTTAGATCAGTTAAAAATGCAGATACAAATATATTTCTTCAGATTCAAATGTATCAAAATAATCTAGTTGACATGGAAAAACACTATATCCCAACATAATGGGGAAATCAGTACTTCTGCCCAAGTGTGATATTTGATAGATCCCTTTTCTTTCGTGTAATTATTTATCTTTAACTTGAAGGTTGTTTATCTTTAAATTGTGGCTATTTATTTTAAGAGGGGAACTGGCCTCTATAAAAATGGATAGACAAACATTTGATTTGTAGGACTATGGGACTTGTTCAAAAAAAATGGTGACCTCCTAAAATCTAAACTTTAATTTTACACATTACGCTGTCCGTGACATTATGGAAAATTAAGACTGCTATCACATCCAGACTTCCCTGTACTTATGGGAACAATACTGCTGCTTTTACACTATAGCCAAGTGAGCTCACCAGCTCACTAAAATCTGAAAAGGCTCCAGGTACAAAAGAAGAACCCATGACAATGAAAAGCATTAACTAGAGCAGGGGTGTCAAACTTAAGGCCCAGGGGCCGATCTGGCCCATATGGTGTTTAAATTCAAGGTGTTGGTTATTACCTTTAAAGCCCTACATGGCTCAGGTCCAGGTTATCTTTGAGACCGCCTTCTACCGCATAACTCCCAGCGACCGGTAAGATCCCACAGAGTTGGTCTCCTCCGGGTCCTGTCAGCTAAATAATGCCGGCTGGCGGGCCTGCGTGGGAGGGCCTTCTCTGTGGCTGCCCCAGGTCTCTGGAACCAGTTACCGCCTGAGATCCAGACCATCCCCACCCTATTGGCCTTCTGAAAAGCGGTGAAGACCTGGCTTTTCCGGCAGGCCTGGAGCCATTGATGTCGCTGTTGCGATCTGGCGAGATCCGGCCATGAATGGTGTAAATGGGTTTTAATTGTTTTTAATGTTTTAATTTTTAATGTTTGAATATATGTTTTTTAAATGCATTGTAAGCCACCTTGAGTCTTCGGAGAAAGGCGGCATACAAGTTGGACAAATAAATAAATAAATAAATAAATCTGCCCGCAGGGCCGGCCTGGAAATAGCAAAGGGCCATCTCACAGTACCTCTGGCAGCCAAAATAGGGCATGGGGTCATTGGGGGGGGGCCCTCCGCACCCCAATTTCAGCCTGGCTCCTGCAGCACTTTGCTGGCCAAAATGGGGTTCAGGGGGGCTTGTTTGGGCCCCCCCATGCCAGCAAAGTGCTTCAGGAGGCCGTCCAGTCCTAAAACTGGGCACAGCTCCCACACACCCCGTTTTGGCCGGCAGGATACTGCAGGAGACGTTACTCCCCTCCCACCGGCCCGTGGAGAACTATAAGGCTAATCCGGCCATTGAAGAAATCCAGTTTGACACCCCTGAACTAGAGGATTTTGTTTTCTCAAAGCAACTCTTCAACCCTATTTCTCTTTCTCTTCAGTGTGTAAGAAGCTATGGAACGGGGATAGGGAACAGCGAAATCCATAGACCAGTGTTTCTAACCTCAGCAACTTTAAGATAGGTGGACTTCAATTCTCAGAATTCCCATACTGGCTGGGGAATTCTGGAACTTGAAGTCCACCCATCTTAAAGTTGCTGAGGTCAGGAAACACCACTTTAGACTTTTTATTTTTTTCATTGACTGCCATGCATGGAAGCATGTGTGAGACACCTTGCCCAACTAAACCAGATGGATGGGGACACTGTGGTCTCCTGAAGACGGATTGTGTCCCGAGCCTGTCCTAGTTCAAGCAGTAAGACAATTACCTACCAATCAAAACACCCCTTTACTTCCGAGCAGGCTAATTAGCAAGGGAGGAGAGCAAAATTCACTCCGTGCTTTATGCGGAACCCTTTAAAGAATTACTTATCGTTTGACCTATTTGGATCTTTCTACAGACAGGCATCTATGGAGGTTCTCAGTCATATTACAAAGAAAGAAAGTCCAGTTGCCTTTTGAAAAAGCATCTTTGGTTCAAACCGGCATCTTAGAAAGGAGAGTGCTCCAAGTATCTCTTGTTTCAGGAAGTTCAATGGTATGAATACCAAAGGCATGTCTCCTCCTCTTCAAAGCAAGAGGAAAGGGTGATGTGATGTATTGTACATTCTAGGCTGATCTCACTCTGCCTTTAAGATATAGGGGAGCATGTGTGAGTGTCGGCTCCTTGCCGCTTTGTTATTTAATCTTGGATATCTTGAAAAGACACCCACTTCAACTTTCCTGTGAATATTGCTCCCCCTCCCACCACACCCTTTCTCCTTTCCATAGAAATCCTTTCCTTTTTTCACTAAAATCTGAAAAGGCTCCAGGTACAAAAGAAGAACAAAACCCAGCTTGTTCGGAATAATAATTACTGGATTAACTGCATGCTTATACTGATGTTAGAAAAATCTGAAAATGTTTACTGGGGTAGTTGGTAGAGAACTCATTATCATTAATACTCATGGTTGTTTTGTCCTTTAAGGTGGGTTTGTTAATTGTGTGTGTGACATGTTTAGTCGCTCTGTAGGGAAGAACATGGATTCTATTCAGATGCAAATGTTTGCATGCGTTTATAGATCCCCCAAAAATGGGTTGCTGAGCAATTCCGTTTGGTTTGGAATCATATATACCATTACTCAATGGACTTCAGTGTGAGAATATAAAACAGGATAAAATACTACTGCAGGTATTTTGTTTTTCTTCGTTTTATCTCTCTGGAAAGAGTGACACAACAAAGGCTTATATTTAAGGATGAAAACCTCAGCATTATGCGAAATGACATTTTAGTCCATGGTCAGTAATTTGGTGAATCAGTTCTCATGGGCTGCATTGACTGTGGGAAATGGGTAATCGAAATTGTATCCCTGGATATCTAACAGTGGTGGGTTCCTCTCAGTTGGGCCCAGTTCTCCCGGGCCGGTAGCGGTGACGATATGACATCACCGAACCAGTTCTGCCCCCCCCCGCCCCCCCACCCCGCATTATTCTTACCTTTTATTTGGCCCCACCCCCAATTTATTGCTGCCTCCTGAGTCCCAGCTGATGGCTAGAGGGAAAAAAACTGTTTAAACTCTTGCCGCGGGACTTCAAAGGGCTGCCCTACAGTTGATCAGTGTTAAAAGTAAACAAATGAGTAGACCAATGCCTGAAAAAATAGTTGGGTAGATCTGTATAGCTCTGCATGCAGTTAAAAGCCTGGTAGACCAGTACCTCTGCTAAATCCTAAAGAATTGTCACATGACCATCAAGCCACGCCCACAAAATAAGCCACACCCACAGAAAATTTTAGAAATTTTCTAAAAATTTTAGAACCCACCCCTGATATCTAGGGGAAAGCATTTTATTTATCTCTGCTCTAGACCTACTCTAATCTTTTCCTTTGTGCATTAATAAGTCATTGGTCTCACTTTTAGTTTCTGTATATTTGCTGACCCTGGCCCAGATTTCCACATTCCTAGGCAATTTAGGAACATTAACAGTTAAACATCTGTTTGGTCTTCTCTATGGCTCATTATAGAGCTTTTATCAATTTGCAATTTAATTCTGCCTCTTCTCTACGCATTTAATCAATATGCAGAAGAAGTGAGAACAGGGCCTTGGAACCAATATAATATCAGCGAGCTGGTCAAAGATGATAGGAGCTGAAGTTCAGCATCTTTGAAGGTAATCCAGTTGGAAACAGCTAGCCTGGTGTATGTTGGCATACACGAGCACAAAACCAAAGCCTTAAGTTACTATTCCAGCTGAGTTTGACTCCTGGTGACTTTGTGAATCAGACTGTATGATTTTCTTACATGAGTTATGGAAGTGATTTGCTTTTGCCATTGTTTGGTTTACTAGTTTGTTTGTTTCTATTTCCCAATCTACCCTGCAGGCTTTTCTACTGTAATGGTTTATTTTGGGGAAATGACTTTTGTTAGTTATAATATTATCATACATTTGAATCCCGTATTGGACTGACTGGTGGGGAATAGAAGGATTTAGAACAGTAGGATTGAACCCTTTGAAAAAACATTTTGAAGGGGAAAAAAAAAACTCCCAAGAAAGTCCAGTTGCCTTTTGAAAAGCACCTTTGGGTCAACTATGACCTGGATGGTTGAGAATCTCCACAGACATACATTTCAGTATTGTTGCCAGTTCAACTCTGAATGTAATGTCTGCACGTAGGAAAACCTGACTCTTGCCAGTTTAAAACTGTGATCCACCTGATTTAGAATTGTTCCTGATTCTGCCTTGTAGCAATAGCACTTAGATTTATATACCACTTCATAGTGCTTTACAGCCCTCTCGAAGCGGCTGACAGAATCAGCATATTGCCCGCAACAATCTGGCTCCTCATTTTATCAACCTGGAAAGTAGGGAAGGTTGAGTCAACCTTGAGCCAGTGAGAATTGAACTGCTGGCAGTCGGCAGAATTAGCCTGAAATACTGCATTCTAACCACTGTGCAACCAGTGGCTCCTTCAATGCCAATACTTAAGTGCTCAGTAGAGGAGGGGTGCATAAGTGCACTAACGTGCCTATCGTCCCCGTCATTGTATTTTTATTCTCTTATTCTTGTTCTCATTTTTGTTTGGCAAATTCCAATAAATAAAATAAATAAATAAAATAAAAATAAATTTTCCTAACTCCAGTTTTTGAGTCTTCTTACTGAAGATGCCAGGGATGTCCACAATGTATTTCCACAAAGTGCTGATGCTTTCTACTCAAATATGGAAGCATGGAGTTCAGGTTCCCATGTACTTAGTATTTCCTTCTTATGTATTTCCTGGAATGGGCGGGGTCTTAATTAGGGCTTATTTGGGGGGGGTAGGGCTTATATTGGCCATACATGTAAAAATCAAACTAGGACTTACTTTTGGGTAGGTCTTATTTTTGGGGAAACACAGTAGAGAGAACAAAGTAAACAGTGTTGGACATGGACATAGCTCTGAATGGTGCTGGTGCTACTGTTTCTAAGAAACAACACGCCCTCATCATCTGGAATTTATTGCAAATCGCTGTCATAATGCATAACTCTAGAAATATAAAACTACTAACAAAATATACGTTCTGCTGGAAAAATAATTTTTAAAACAAATATGGCAATAGTCTTCTTTCACTTCCTTATATGCACAAGTCAGTTTGTTTAGAGTTTTTTTTTTAAAAAAAAGAAAGAAAAAGAAAAAGATTGCCCTGGCTGAATGCAAATTGCGCTTCAAGTCAACTGATTTCAAAACAGAGTAGAGTAATTGGAAGGAAGTGGAAAAGTTTAAAAGAAAAATAATAAAGTCCTCCTAAGTTATGACAGGGTAGAACAGCTGAAGATGCAAAAGACGAGGCTAAACATGTGATAAAAATAATATAGTGCTCCCAGGGCACGTCTGTTATCTATGGCTTATTTAAAATATATAGCTATATGATTTAGCTTTCCGCACAAAGCTAATAAGCAGCCACAGCTCATTTCTTAAGGCAAAAATAATGTTAGATCTCTTAAAGGCATTAGATAAAACAAGGATGGGGAGACAGAGAAAGAAAGACAGAAGCACAAGATCTTTCCTTGCCTCTTTTTTACCTTTGTAAGTCAAAGCCAAAGTGGGATAAACTACAGAGTTGATTCAAATCCACGGCATTCAGTCATAAATCTCACCAAATGATTTTGAGCCAGATACTGTCCCTCAGCCCTCTTTATACAGATCATTAAGAGTAACAGAGTTGGAAGGGAGCTTGGAGGTCTTCTAGTCCAACCCCCTGCTTAGGCAAGAAACCCTACACCACTTCAGACAAATGGTTATCCAACATCTTCTTAAAAACTTCCAGTGTTGGAGCATTCACAACTTCTGGAGTCAAGTTGTTCCACTGATTAATTGTTCTAATTTCTCCTTCGTTCTAAGTTGCTTCTCTCCTTGATTAGTTTCCACCCATTGTTTCTTGTCATGCCCTCAGGTGCTTTGGAGAATAGCTTGACTCCCTCTTCCTTGTGGCAGCCCCTGAGATATTGGAACACTGCTATCATGTCACCCCTAGTCCTTCTTTTTATTAAACTAGACATACCCAGGAACTAGACATTCCTGCAACCATTCTTCATATGTTTTAGCCTCCAGTCCCCTAATCATCTTTGTTGCTCTTCTCTGCACTCTTTCTAGAATCTCAACGTTCTTTTTACATTGTGGTGACCAAAACTGAATGCAAAAGTCTAAATGTGGCCTTACCAAGGCATTATGAAGTAGTATTAACACTTCCCATGATCTTGATTCTCACATGATCTTGATTCTCCCAATACTGTATATCATTAGTCTTATCTCAAAATCTTTTTCTCCCTCTTCTTGTGAAACTGCACAGACATTACACCCATGGTCATGTGATCAAAATTTGGACACCTGGCAACTGGTTCATATTTATGACGGGGAAAATGTCCCATAGTCATGTGATCACCTTTTGTGATCTTCTGGCAAGCACAGTCAGTGAGGAAACCAGGTTCATTTTACAACCATGTTACTAAATTAACAACTGCAGTGATTCACTTGTCACAATTGTGACAAGAAAGGTTGTAAACTGGGGCAAAGCTCACTTAATCACTGTTTTGCTTAGCAACCGAAATTTTGGGATCCATTGTGGTGATAAGTGGATACCTGTACCACAAAGTGGCGAAGAAATATTTGGATTTTTGTAGAGAAAAAGGATTTAAAAACCAAATCATAACATTCCAGCACAGATGATGCCAAAGTCAGGGCCAGCCTAGTGGGATGAACAGGGCAAACTTAATCCAGAAATTGGACCGTTTTTTTCAGTTCATCAGCTCTCCTTCTTATGTTTAGCTACATAAAATAGTTCCTCACACAATTAAGAATGTTAAACAATTAAGCACAACAAAGAATGTTCTTTCTGCACCAACTCAGAAAGCTCAAACTGCCCAAGGAGCTGCTGATACAGTTGTACAGAGGAATTATTGAGTCTGTCATCTGCACTTCCATAACTGTCTGGTTCTGCAACCCAACAAGACAGACACCAACTTCAGAGGAAAATTAGAACTGCAGAAAACAACAATTGCTACCAACCTGCCTTCCATTGAGGATTTGTATACTGAACGAGTCAAAAAGATGGCTGTGAAAATATCTACAGACCCCTCACATCATGGACATAAACTGTTTCAACTCCTACCCCCAAAACAACACTATAGAGCACTGCACACCAGAACAACTAGACACAAGAACAGTTCTTTCCCAAATGCCATCACTCTGCTAAACAAATAATTCCTTCAATATTGTCAAACTATTTACTAAATCTGCAGTACTATTAGTCTTCTCATCGTTCCAATCACCCATCTCCTTCCACTTATGACTGTATGACTGTAACTTTGTTGCTTGTATCCTTACAATTTATATTGATATTGATTGTTTCCTGATGGCTTATTTGCACCTTATGACTATCATTAAGTGTTGTACCTTGTGATTCTTGATGAACATATCTTTTCTTTTATGTACACTGAGAGCATATGCACCAAAGACAAATTCCTTGAGTGTCCAATCACACATGGCCAATAAAAAATTCTGTTCTATTCTATTCTATTCTATTCTATTCTATTCTATTCTATTCTATTCTATTCTATTCTATTCTATTCTACTCTACTCTACTCTACTCTACTCTACTCTACTCTATTCTATTCTATTCTATTCTATTCTATTCTATTCTATTCTATTCTATTCTAAGGGGCACTATTTTGCCTGCTATCTAGACTCTATCACCTACCTTCATATTAATGAATGAAAGTCTGAAAAACAAGGAAGGACTCATTCTAAATATGAAGGCCTCTTTAGCTATATGAAGGCTCTTCCACAGCTAAATCTTTCTTATAAACTTTGGGAGTTCCATTTCTGATTGGCATTTATGAGGTTAATTGTTCTGTAGCAGTTAGAATTTGCGTCTCTTTTTCCCCTCTCTGAGTTCTATAAGAGGCCACTTCAGCAGACAAGTGTGATACTATGTTTAGTTCAAGTGTCAGTTGTGAGAGAGACAGTGCTAGGATACAGCGTACCAGGTGATTATCTTGCATGCATTACTCTAAAATTAAATCCCAGGGGATTTTAAAATCTAAAATGTTTCATCTAAAGAGGAGATATCTCATAAATAGATATTAATCGCCTAGTGTCAGGCCTTTGTTGGAAGGATGAATTAGACCAGACTTCTTTTCTGTTTGAGAGCTGAGTGTCAAAGTTTCTAAAGTCTCCAGAAAATATATTTAGTTGTTGCCCTTGGCAATTGCTTTGGGCCATCAAAGGATAAGTGAAGCAGGTTATAAACTCATATAAACTCCAGTCACCAGCTGGAAGATTACGTCTGTTGCTTGCATAGATGTGTAGGGCAGATGACATTAAAATCTGCTTTCTGCGATGTGAATATGCCCATAATTTATGGTTTTCTTCAAAGGATCTGTTTTATTTCCAACCCATTAGAAGAAGTTAGGTGGGTGAAAACAGAGTCTTTTTAGTGCCAGACCCCCGTGAAACTTTCTCCTTGAAAAGATCAAATTGATTTCATTCTTCTTCAGAGAGCGGATTTCATTGGCCTTTCATTCTGCTCTTTGATATAATTTGTTCTCATCTTATGATTTGTTTGGAACCAACTACCTTTTTAAAAAAAGAAAAAGGTTTGCATTTCAATGAATGGGAATTGATAATATTTAAATATGAGTCTGTGAACAGGCACAGTATTGTCCCCAAATATCAGTAATATCATTTTTAAAAGTTTGATTGCTTTTACAAGAAAAGAGAAGAATAATGATGAATTAACTGAAATTCAATGCTTGTTACCCTGGAAGATGATCAAATTTGGCCATAAAATGCCTAGACAAAAGATCAAGTAAAGCCAAAATTGCAATCTGAAGTTAAAAATTAACTCACTCCAAACAATAGAACTTAACATGTAACCCTGGGCAATTTTGAAAGTATGTCCCACTGGCAGCTTATGTGTCTAGAGGAATTAACTATGGCCAGGATTTACAGTAAATCTACATACCCAGTACAACGTAAAATCCTGAGGGTGTGAATTAGATTATACAATACTTTAGACTGAGAGAGAGTATTATATATGAGTATTCCTTATTCTGCCTCCCTAAATGATTCCCACAAAATAAGTCTGCAGCCATCTATTCTATTCCAGATAAAAAACTTACATTTTTAAAATAATTGTATAAATTTTATAATTGTATTTTATAGCGTATACTGTAGAGCACTGCACACCAGAACAACTAGACACAAGAACAGTTTTTTCCCGAATGCCATCACTCTGCTAAACAAATAATTCCCTCAACACTGTCAAACTAGTTACTAAAAATGCATTACTATTAATCTTCTCATCATTCCTATCACCCATCTCCTCCCACTTATGACTGTATGACTGTAACCTTGTTGCTGGTATCCTTAAGATTTATATTGACTGTTTCCCTATGACTATCATTAAGTGTTGTACCTTATGATTCTTGACGAATGTATCTTTTCTTTTATGTACACTGAGAGCGTATGCACCAAGACAAATTCCTTGTGTGTCCAATCACACTTGGCCAATAAAGAATTCTTTCTTTCTTTCTTTCTTTTCTTTCCTTCTTTCTTTTGTTTTTTCTTTCTTTCTTTCTTCCTTCCTTTCCATCCATATCTATCTATCTATCTATCTATCTATCTATCTATCTATCTATCTATCTATCTATCTTTGGGGAAACATGGTTTCTTCACTGTTTTTCCCCAGCTCTCTGCTAAACTACCAGCTCTAAATGTCAGGATGGCATAGAACAGGGGTGTCAAACTGGTGGCTCACAGGCTGGATGCGCCATGCGCAGGCCACGCCCACCCCAGCTCCACAAAGGGAAAAAATATTGCAATACATGACATGGCGGCAATGTGACGTGGCGAGTTTGACACCTGTGGTATAGGAACAATGAAGGAACAAAGCAGGCTGAGAAAGCTTGTGGTGTTAGCTTTCTCTCTGAAGGGAATCAATCAGAATAGAGTTGGAAGGGACCTTGAAGGTCTTCTAGTCCAGCCCCCTGCTCAAGCAGGAGATCCTATACCATTTCAGACAAGTGACTGTCTAGTCTCTTCTTTAGAAACCCCAGTGATGAAGCACCCACAACTTCTGAAAGCAAGCTGTTCCACTGGTTAATTGTCCTCACTGTGAGGACATGTTTTCCTTAATTCCAGGTTGTATATGTATAATGTATACCAGAAAACCTTCAGAACTGTGAATCACTATTAGCTGCTGGAAATGGCATGGTTAATTTCATCACCCTCCTCATGTGTAAATTAGAGTAAACTATACCTCTCTTGGGATCACAAATTTTCAACACAAAAGTGTTTCTAACAGAAGGATGATGGTGATTGTTTCATCCAGCATCTTAGTTCTCAATATAGACTGAAGCTTGCTTCTTATATTGGGCTGCCAAGGCTTAATTGTCTTAATTGGCTGAATTGCAGCTGAATGGCCAAACTGAAACTGTAATAATGAACAAAATGAAAGCAGCAAATGCAGAGAACACAGTGTTACATTTCTGTATTCTCTTATTGACTCATGTTTTTAGATTGTATTGTTCTTCTTTTTAAGGGCAGTCATAAAGTCAGGTGAATAATCACTCTGTTATTGCAACAGAAGGACACTCTTTTCTAAACACCCTTAAACTGTTCTTAGTTTTTCATACAATCTGTGGTTAGATTAGACATCACACCCAAAATTGGCCTACCCAGTATGCTTTCCGTCATGGTCAACTGAAGCATTTGATACGCTGTTAAGGTTGAAGATTGGCTGTACTGATTCACCCACGCAATCAGGAATAAAACACCTTTCACAGAGGGACAACTTCAGTTAAATTTTAATTTGAAATGCACCTCATTTAATAGAAATTAAAGAAGTGTTTGCTCTTGTCTGTCCAGTGCTTTCAGCCCCAGTTTAGAGTGTTTGTAATATCTAAAAGGAATGCAGTTTAAGGCAGAACAAACAATAGATTTTTTTTTACAGAGCAGAGTTTTACAGATTACAGATTAACAAGAGTTGGAAGGGACCTTGTAGGTCATCTAGTCCAACCCCCCCGCCCCGCCCAAGCAGGAGACGCTACATCCTTTCTGACAAATGGAAGTCCAATCTCTTTTTGAAAGTATCAAGAGATGAAGCTCTCACAACTTCTGAAGGCAAGCTTTTCCATTGGCTGATTGTTCTCACTGTCACAAAATTTCTTCTTATTTCCAGGTTAAATCTCTCCTTCAGTTTCCATCCATTATTCCTTGTCTGGCCTTCAGGTGCTTTAGAAAATAGCTTGACCCCTTCCTCTCTGTGGCAGCCCTCAAATACTTTAACACTGCTATCATGTCTCCCCTGGTCCTTCTCTTCACTAGACTAGCCATGCCCAGTTTCTATAACCGTTCTTTATATGTTTTAGTTCCCTAATCATCCTGGTTGCTCTTTTCAGCACTTTTTCTAAAGTCTCAACATCTTTTTTTATAGTGTGATGACTAAAACTGGATGCAGTACTCTAGGTGTGGTCTTACTAAGGTTTTATAGAGTAGTATTAGTACCTCACTTGATCTTGATTGTATCCCTCTGTTAATGCAATTTAGGATTGTGTTGGCTTTTTTGGCTGCCACTGTACACTGCTGGCTCATATTTAACTGGTTGTCCACTAAGACTCCAAGATCCCTCTCACAGTTACTGCTATCAAACCTGGTTTCACCCAGTCTATATGTGTACTTTTGGTTTTTCCTGCCTAAGTGTAGGACTTTACTTTTCTCTACATTGAAGTTCATGTTCATTTGATAGGAAAGTCTGGGAAATATAAGAGAACTCTGGATCTGTAATTTTTAAATAATCAGCATCCACACACATTATGACTCCGAGGATCTCTTGGAGAAAGCCCCTGTGGTGCAATCTCATTACAGGTAGTCCTTGTTTAAAGACCATGTTTGGGATCAGCAGCTCTGTCAGTAAGTGACATGTTCATTAAGGGACACATCATATGATTGTGAAAGGCTTGTGACCTCACTTCCGAAGCACCATTAAGTAAGATTTCATATGACAGTGATTTGCGAGTTTACTGCCAGGTTCTCCATTGAGTACTTGTTGAACACTGGCTGTGAAGTGCACAAATGGTGATCACATGACCCTGGTATGCTGTGATGTGCCATCTTCACATCTGCCAGTTGTCAAGCACCCGAATCTCAACAGGACTACCAGGATGCTGCAACAATCATAACTGTGAAAACAAGTCATGAAGTTATTTCTTTCAGTGCCATCATAGCTTGAACAGTCACTAAATAGGGCAGTCATTAAATGAGGACCACCTGTATAATTATGTAGGGCAGATTTGTCCATTGTATAGAATCACACATTGAGCTAAGCTAAAACAGCCACTATAACTCATGCCATAGCATGATATGCAAATGTAGATCACAATAGCAATAGCACTTTGACTGATATACCACTTCACAGTGCTTTACAGCCTTCTCTAAGTGGCTTATAGAGTCAGCATATTGTCCCCAACAATCTGGGTCCTCATTTTACCGACCTCAGAAAGATGGAAGGCTGAGTCAACCTTGAACTGGTCAGGATCGAACCCCTGGCATTGGGCAGAATTAGCCTGCAATACTGCATTCTAGCCATTGTGCCACCATGGCTCTTATAGACTAACTATAGGTATTCAATGAAATGAAAGTAAGCAAATGATGGTATATGGCAGTTCATAAACTCAGCCACTATTTCATCTATTCGTCCCTTCCAACTCTGTTATTCTATTTGTGATCTTGCCAAAATAAAATTGTGAGAACAAAATGGCCAGCCTTCCGCAGTTTCAATGAGTGACTTGTTCTTCCACCAATCTGTCACACAGCTTGATGATGTTTGGGGTCTGAGAGGATGTGATTGGCTGAAGTTCCTCCAGCAAGCTTCTCTGCCTAGGGGAAGGCTAGAACTCAAGTCTCCCCACTCCAAATCTGTTACTTTAATCACTACACCATGTTGGCCTTCTTAAAGAAGTAAACAATTTAGTTAGAAGAAAAATTTATTTGTTTGCAAATAAGTTGCACAAACCTGGTTTTACAGAAAACAGATTTTTCAAATGGCTGCAAACACACATGGACAAGCTATGCACACTGTAAGCATGTGACTAATCAAATAAGTACAATGCAGATGATTGCTCCATAAAGCTGAGGGAAAATGAAGCCACCCTCAATGCATGTGAAATATGTTATTTACCCTTGGGATCAAGCTGCTTCATTAGGTTCTAATCTTAAAGGCAATCTTCAAAGACAAAAGAGTCTTGGGAATCAAATGTGAAGGAGAGAAATAGATTAGGATGGTGTTTGCATGATGATTAGGGGGAAAAGTACATGTACATCAACGTACACAAATACCTTATCTCAGCTATTACTAGTTTCAAGGTCAGTATTAATAAGAAAGAGGGGTGTGGGGAATCTTTCCAGTCGGATCAAAAGCAAAGATTGCACATTAGTCATAAGTAAGCGGGGGGGGGGGGGACACCTTTGAGATCTTTTGTATCAGTGCAAAGCATTTATTAACCCAAATGTCCACATTTCTCTCTAAGATCAGATGCCCCTGACAAGAGAGAAAAAGAGCACCCACTCTGGAATGGTGTCCATGAGAGGAAAAATATAAATGAAAGCAGGAAAGAGGGAGGATTTGCCTCATATTGGAAGGCAACTACCAACTACCAAAGTTCAGTTTGCCCAAGCATCTGCTAATACAGTTTTAAAGAAGAAGTATTGAGTCTGTCATTTGTACCTCAGTAACTGTCTGGTTTGGCACAGCAACCAAACGGGACAGATACAGACTTCAATTGATAGTAGGACTGCAGAAAAAATAATTGCAACCAACCTGCAATGCTTGAGGATCTGTATACTGCAGAATGAACCATAAAGAGGGCTGAGAAAATATTTACAGACACCTCATATCCTGGACATAATCTGTTTCAATTACTTTCCTCAGGATGCCACAATAGAGCATTGCATGCCTAACAACTAGACTCAAAGATGGTTTTTTCCCCCATGCCATCGCTCTGCTGAACACTTAATTCTTAGGCCTAAAGATATTTACCCTTGTAGTAGTAATTGCTATTTAGCTGTATTGCTATTATCATCTTTCTCATCTTCTCATCTTTCCACTTATCTTCTCCTATTGGTATCTTGTGATTTATCACTTGTATCTTATGGTTAATGATTAATTATGTTTGAATGATTGTAACTATGATTTATGACCTATCACTTTGTTGTTGTGGGTGTGTACACTGAAAGCTTATGCACTGGAGACAAATTCCTTCTGTGTCCAATCACACTTGGCCAGTAAAGAATTCTATTCTATTCTATTCTATTCTATTCTATTCTATTCTATTCTATTCTATTCTATTCTATTCTATTCTATTCTATCCTATCCTATCCTATCCTATCCTATCCTATCCTATCCTATCCTATCCTAAATCTTTAGAAGTAGTATTTCTTTCACCATGCATTCTCACAAGCTTAGAACTGATCTTTTGTCCTGTCACCACCATACATATTTTACTTCCATAATGTTGTCCACTAGTTTTTACCCCACTAGTTGTGACCAACTTTAGGGGGATGTACTCATCTCCGTTTCTTAAGCCAACATTATCCAGGACTTTTCCATGGTCATGTGGCCAGCATGACATCACACCCCAGCACAGAATGTATGACAAAACAGGGGACACTGTTACCTTCATGATTATATGTGGTACCTATTCATCTACTTGCATTTATTTGCTTTCAAACTGCTAGGTTGGCAGATGCTAGGACAAATGACTGGAACTCACTCCTTCTCACAGTACTCAGGTCTCAAACTGCCAAGCATTAGACCTTTAATGGCATCTTAACTACTGAGCCACCATGTCTCTTAAAGGGTTGAAAGGAAGACTAGAAATGATTATATACTACACTATAGCTCTGACATCCAGTCATTTACCCTCTGATTCTCAGCATCATATACTATTTGAGGTAGATATCTCACTCTGCCTAATAGTAAGGCAGGTATTGACTGACAGCTGAACCATATTCAATTCACTGATTGTAGTCACTTTTCCTTGCATTGGTGATTGTGAAGGCAGGAAGTTGCTGGTTGCATGTCATAAGTGACAATGCTATTATCAGCTCTATTTCCCCTGTTACATTTTTCTCCCCTGCACTGAGATGTGATGAAGTGATTAATTTGCAGCCTGAAGATTTGTAGACTCTTAAAAAGAAAATAAAATAAAAAAAAGGCTGACATAGTCACTGAACCAGCCTGCTCAGCAGTTTGAGTGACTGTAATGCAATCAAAAGTATGACTCTTTTATCTCCATCCAGTTCTAGAAACACAAAAAGAAATTTATGTAATTAAAAGGGTGGCTCTGAAATATGCAAGAGAAGCAGATATGATCAACTCCTGCGATATTGTAATAAATTAATTGTTCAGGAGAGGCATAAAGCTGCTCATTTGTAATGCACAACAGCACTTGTAAAACTGTCATAACAAACGGGAGATTTCTCATTGTTAGCAAAAAGGAGGACAGAGAGACCAAGGACTTTCAACAAGTCACTCCTGAAATGGACTCTGAAATACAACGTTTGCAGCCTTGGTTAGAAAAATGCTTCAATCATATAAATTCCAGCAAAGAATTAAGTAGCTTTTGTTCCCATACAATAGGCATTTTGGATGCAGTTCTTCTTGCTCTCTTTAAATGCCCATCCCATGATATGGAAATAAAAGGTTAGAATGTTTGGCTCATTTTCAGTTGGAAATTAAAAAGGCAGAAACTTTTTTATTTGTGTTATTTGATGGATATATAGATATAGCTGCATTAATATTTTTCATAACCCTGATCCTAATGCCAACACAGGGGGAAACTGGAGACAAATTCCTTGCGTGTCTAATCACTCTTGACTGAATAAAGTATTTCTATTCTATTCTATTCTATTCTATTCTATTCTATTCTATTCTATTCTATTCTATTCTATTCTATTCTATTCTATTCTATTCTATTCTATTCCATTCCATTCCATTCCATTCCACTCCACTCCACTCCACTCCACTCCACTCCACTCCACTCCACTCCACTCTACTCCACTCCACTCCACTCTACTCCACTCTACTCTATGCTGCTCTTCTCTGCTCTATTCTCATAAGCATCCACTATTCAACTGTTTGAGTGAGCAATAGCATGCAAGATGCATAAAACAAGTAAGAACAAGTAAATCCTAGTCACTAGTAAAAAACATAATGGCATGACACAATAAAAAGGGAAAGTAATGTAGCTAAATGCAAACTAAGTGAAGGCCAGAGGCAAGAAAGAATATTATGTATAGGTTGGAGATGAGGTATCAAATGAGTTAGACAAAGTCAGGCAGAATGGATAGTGAAGCAACTGACAATGAAAATATCACCTAAGCCTAAAATGAAGGGTTTTATAGAAACTCATGTTCATCTCTTTCTTGTTTTCATGCTGTAAAATCACATGACCCTGTATTCATATCAGATCCTAGCACATGTCTTCCTTCCTTCCTTCCTTCCTTCTTTCCTTCCTTCTTTCCTTCCTTCCTTCCTTCCTTCCTTCCTTCCTTCCTTCCTTCCTTCCTTCCAATTCATTTGAATGTATTAGCTGCCCAACTCCAACAAACTCTGTTGTCTGCCTAACTAAACCCCCAGAATTTTGATGGAAGAGGAACTGTGCCATAGAAGGCCAGTTGGGTTGACCCATTCCTTTGGACTATACATCCCTGGACTCTTGATTTGATGGCTCATGCAAAAGCACCACAGTTCCATAGAAACCCCAAGCATCATTTGATTTCTGATTTAATGGTGAATTGATTTTTTTTTGGATACCCCAATAATATCCCCAATGGATACCCCAGTGCCATCTCAACCAATTAATAGCAAGAATTAGGGAGTGACCTTTTCGTCGTTTCAAATTGCCCTGGAAATACTGAAATACTAAAGTTGCTCCTTAGCAATTCCTCGGCTTTCTCACCCAGAGACAAATTTTCTTTTTTCTTTTATTGTGAATTGTATTGACAGGGATGGGTGCCAAGAGGAGTTTATATGACTAGAGGATCTTCCAAGCCTATCATTTAATCTGAAAATGCACTTAAATTTATTTCTCTGCAGCATAAAGAACCAACGCACGGCACTCTGCGCCTGCTGTTAGCAAGACTTGCCATAACAAATGATCTTCTCAGCAAAAAAAATAATAATAAAATAAAGTCAGGACATACTTTACATTCTGGAACCATTACTCCAAAATGTTGACATGTTGCTGAAAACTCATTGTATTGCACAACTGGCATTGCTCCTTTGGGCTGAAAGCAAGTCATTAAGATACTGTATCCTTCACAAACCCCCATAAAGACAATATTGTGTAATTCTTGGGGAAATGTGCGTAAACCAGCAATGGGCGACTTTCTACAGTTTGCTTTTGATTCAGATAAGCTTGTTTTTATCCTTGCTTCTGAGACTGCTGGGTTTGCAAAAAAAAAAAAAGCAAGTGGAAAATTTCATAAGAACAACATCGTTTATAAATAAATAAATGAATACATTTTTTTCCCCTCCAACATCCTGCCCTAAAGAAGCCCCAGGTATTTTGATTGCCCTGATCAAAGCATCGTTTCCATGGTAAACTGTTCAGTTAATATTCATACTTCAAGACAGGACATGAATTTCCTTTCAAACAAAGGCTATATTAACCATTGCAAGAAGTCTTTTGCAAATATCCATAGGCAAGCAAGGTTATATTCTTACCTAGACAAGGGAATAATATGTTGTAATAAATAAGAAGCTAGCCCAATTCGTTTTGTTTTTCCCCCCTCTATTCTTTGTATCTATTATTGGCTATCGTGTTAAGGAAAAATAGACTCCCAGGATGTCTCTTAATGATAGTAAACAATATGTAGATTTCCATTATTTTCAGGGTAGTTTACAGGCTAGATTCAGAGGTGAGCCTGCAAAGCAGCAGTTTTTGGTAAGAAACCACTAACCAGGATCTTAATTTTCTGTCTGCCTCATACACATACCACACCGGTCTGCATCACCATAATACAATTTTGTGTGTTAAACAGCAGATGTCAAACAGAAGAAAGGAGAGAGGCCCATGGCTTTTCATCCAAAGCACCCATTTTTTTCAGTTGCCATGACAGTGTTAATAGGAGTTTATCATTTTCCCATGCCTACTGCATACTAATGAGGGATCAATTCACAAATGTTATCTGTAAAGGCTAAGAAAAGTCTTTGGCAGCTACAGTCTGATTGGAAGCACAATACCGAATGCTTGTCATTCACCCTCAACCTCCCCCAAGGCAGCCCTTCATAATTTTATGAGAGATGTAAGTTACTAAGGTTTTACATCTGCATTAATAAGGATACCAATATGTTCTTTGGGTAATTGATGGCTGAGTTTAATCACTGAATATCAGAATTGCCATGACCTCATTGCAAATGACAAAAAAACATAAGAAAGCACAATAGGACCATTTGCTATTATATATGGTTTTAATGCTGCACGTCAAAGAAGCTGCCAGAAGAAAGTTGAAGCTCCTGCTTCTTCTTTCAATTCCCACCTTCTCTAGAAAGTTCTTCCCTTTATTCCAACTAAAGAATGTTCGCCATAGGAGAACATTTAATATGGGATTTCTCAGTTTTGTTCATTTTTATGTGGCATTCACTTTATGATATTTACCACATCATCCAGACACTGTTATCCTATATTTATCCTATTTGATTTGCATTTTTGTCCTGAAACCACACAAAAGTTTTATATCATCTCAGAAGAATGGCACAAGGCCCTAATATTATATTAGGCAACGATATCCCATCGCCCAGTTCGTGCCCATAGAGAAGGCCTGCTCAGGGTGCCGTCAGCTAGACAGTGCTGGCTGACGTCCCCCAGAGGAAGAGCCTTCTCGGTGGGTGTGCCCACCCTCTGGAATCAACTTCCCTTGGAGCTCCGATTAGAGCCTGACCTTCGCACCTTCCGCCGTGAATTAAAAACTTGGCTTTTCAAATCCCTCGACCTGGACTGATGATGGGGGTTTTAAGGGTTAAATTTTAAAATTTTTAGATTTTAGATTTTATTTTTGTGGCTTGTGTTTTATTATTGTGAGCCGCCCTGAGTCCATTGTGAGATAGGGTGGCATATAAGTCGAATAAAATAACTAAATAAATAAATTTTGGGCTGACTGGAAACCCCTTATAGCAGGGGTGAAATACTCCCGGTTCGGACCAGATTGGGAAATCCAGTAGCGATTATGGTTGGTGGTTCGGAGAACCGGTAGTGATGTTGGCACGAGGAGAACCGGTAGTGATGTTGGCCCACCCACCCAGGTGTCATTACTTCCTGGTTTTAACCAGGAAGTAATGTGTTTTTTACCCTCTGTGCATGCGCAGAAGGTTTTGCACATGCGCAGAGGGTTTGTGTGCGCATGTGATGCGCGGCACATGCACTTCTGAACCGGTAAGGAAGCTAAGTAGATTTCACCCCTGCCTTATAGACTTTTTGCATGAAATAGGAAAAAAATGTACTTATGACTAAACAAATGATACTTATGACTAAACAAATGGATAATATAAGACTATCTGAAGGCTAGACAACAAAATATCCAGGGCACCAATGTGAAGCAGATACCTCTCAGTGCCTAGCAAACCTTCAGACCAAAGTATCATTATTTAAGCATATGATCATTTAAGTAAAAATAATAATTAAATCAGAAGATGTCATCTAATTCTAGCATAAATGCATAATCTAAGGCCCAAAGACCTCCTTAGAAGTGGCTATAGTCCAATGCTTTGTTTCAAGATGTGCCCAGAAACCAGAAATAGGAAGAGATAATAGGAAGCTTCTTAAGAAGCAAGAAGAAAACCACTCCAGTTTGTTTTCTGCTAAATTAATGTTATGTGATTTGCCATGTTCAGATTCAAAGTCTTCCTCCACTGCACCGATCATCTGAGATATCTATGGTAGGCCCTTATATGCTCTTCTCATTGCAGTTCTGTGCTATGCAAGAACTACATGGAGATCACTAATGTGCCTATATGGCAGTTACTAGAAGCATATCATGTTATAGGGTCAGTTCCCCTGTGATTGAAACAAATCACCAAAAGTGCCTCTACATCCAATTCAACCCACATAAGTCAACTGGGACTTCCTTGTCCCTGCTAATAGCACTACCATTCTCTGATGGACTTTGAAGTACCACTCAGGATATATAGCAGGGGTGTTAAACTCAAGGCCCAGGGGCCAAATGCGGCCTGGAGGGTACTTAGATCTGGCCCCTGGAGCTGCCCTGGTAACAGCGAAGGACCAGCCTACAGTGCTTCTGCCAGCGAAAACAGAGCTCTGGGGGAAGGGAACAGGACCAGGGTGGGTGCCAGGGCCTGATCCACTGGAGCAGGGGTGTCAAACTCGATTTCATTGAGGGCTGCATCAGGATTGTGTTTGACCTGCAGGGGTCGGGGTGGGTATGGCCCGGATGTGTGTGGCCAGTTGTCACTTGTGTCGGGGGCACCTGTGGTGGCCCAAGTGTTCTGCCAGCAAAAACGGGCTCCCAAGCTCCCATTTTCACTGATAGAGGGTTGCAGGAGGCCATGGCAGCCAAAAATGGAGCTCGGAAGCTGTAATTATCATCAAATATTGAATGAAAAAATTCTATATAATAGTGTGTTTGTATTTGTGTGTGTGTGTGTGCGCGCATGTATAGGTGTGTGAGTATTCATGAAAACAGTCATGGCAGGGGTGAAATGCTCCCAGTTCGAACCGATAGCCCAATCCGGTAATGATGGCGGCGGGTGGTTCGGAGAACCGGTAGCAAAAATCCCTGCTCCCCCCCCCATGCCCAGCTGAGCCGCGCGATCATCAGAGGGTTTTTTTTTAAAGCATTTTTTCTACAACCTCTTCGGCTGAAGAGATTGTAGAAAAAATGCTTTTAAAAGGCTCTGACAATCCCAGCTGAATTGCCTGATCGTCAGAGGCTTTTTTTTTCTTTTAAAAGCAGAAAGAAAGAAAAAGCTTTTAAAAGAAAATAAAAGCCTCTGACGATCAGGCAACTCAGCTGGGATCATCAGAGCCTTTTAAAAGCATTTTTTTTACAACCTCTTCAGCTGAAGAAGTTGTGGAAAAAATGCTTTTAAAAGTTTTTTTAAAAAATGTTGGCCACGCCTACCAGTTACATTCCCCCCCTACCAAGCCACGCCCACAGAACCGGTAGTAACAAATTTTACATTTCACCACTGGCTCATGGGCATATTATGTCTTCAAGATCAAATCCAGACAGGCACTTCAACCAGAAGCAAAGAGGCTTGTCAAATATGTTTGCACACAGCTAGTAAATACCGCATGTAAAATTTTTGCTTAATAGTTTCAGGACTAGATAAATCCTGCAGAATATGGTTGCTCTTGGTAGAAATGGATAAAAATTGATGTACAAAAGACATGTTGTGATTACACAAAACCCTGTTTACTCTGAACATGTTCCTTCGTACCGTGCTTGCCAGGGTCCTGAAAACTTCTTCATGTGCGACCTTTGAGACCACTCTGCAGAAAAAGGTTGTAAAATATCAAAAGGTTCATAGGAGAATGATTACTAATAAACGATGTAGCAATTCATGTGAAACTTTAATCTGAAATGTTCCCTTCTCCAAAGACTGTTGTGCTTATTTTCAGCACGGTTGAACAGACGTGTTTGCAAAAAGGGTTAGACAGTTGTGTTCATGCATGTGTGTGTACACACAGTTTTATGGCGAAAATCTCTGCATTTCTAACAGGTCCAGTAATCTTCTGATTTCATTTAAAGTTTCTATTATTCTCTTCTCAAAGGGAAAAATCTAGCTCTTGTTTGGACAGCTTTGGTTGATCCAAGGGAGGAAGGAAAATTGAGCATTATGAAGAATACAAAAGATTCACTTTCCATGCATTAGGCTTTTCAATTGCTTTCCTAATGCAAAGTTGGATGGGAGAGCCCAGGCAAGAAGCGGAGGGGAGAGCAAAACCTTGGTCAGATGTCAATATTGACAAAAATAAATGGATTTTAACAATGGATTATTGCCCAGATGATACTAGAATTAATGTCTCTAACTAGATCTGGGATTGTGAATGACTTTCAGTGGCTGCCTGGAGTTCACAGGGAATTATTATTAATATTGATATTCTTTGGATGGTTTAAGGCAGCGGTCACCAACTGGTGGTCTGTGGACCACTGGTGGTCCGTGAGAACAATTTGGTAGTCTGCAGAAAAATTATTTGCATTTTTTATATTGCACTAAATTAGGGGTCCTCAAATTACGGCCCCTGTGACAGATACGTGCAATGAACATTTGTGTTGCTGCAGAGAGTCTCCCCCTTCAGGGTCTTTTTGTGTGGATCAGAGGGGGACAAAAATTCCAGCTTGGGGTCTGCTTCGGCCTCCTAGTGCAAGGTTTTGGGCGAAGGCTGGAGGGAAGCGCCACTGGTGGCGAAGAGCCAGAGGGCCTCGTTCCAGTGGGATTGCATCATGACCTGGAACTGGCTGACCATCTCAGCCCGCTGAGCCTCCAGGCGCTGGTACCTGGCCTTGCACTCCTGCAGGTCTTCCTTCTGCTTGGAAAGCCTATGCTCGTAGTCCTCAGTGAGGCGCTTCTGCTGAGCCTCCTTCTTGGTCAGATCCAACTTGAACTGAGCTGTTTTGCCAACTCTTTCTCATGTTGGTGCTTAGTTCCAACAACTGCTTCCTGTTGGGGCCCTAAGGAGCCCGGGCAGGGAGGCGAGGAGTGGCTGGGAGGGGAGATGTAAGTAGAGCCTGGCGAGGTGCTCCTCAATGTGAGTGACATGGAGTTGGCCACACCCACGCAGTCACATGACCATCTAGCCACACCCACCCAGCCAGTCATTAGGCAGATCATATTAATGGTCCGCGGGATTTAAAATTATGAATTTAGTAGTCCCTGAGGTCCGAAAGGTTGTTGACCCCTGGTTTAAGGAACAAAGGGGGGAAAGATAGATACTTCTAACCATAAAGCCCTTTTAGACAAAGGTGATACAGGAAGCAACCATTAAAAGTGATACTGAAACACTTACTGTACACATCTTTCCCAAATCCTAACCTTCCTTCATTACAAGCTCTTCAAATTTATCAATGGAGATTTCACATGAGAATAGGTGACAAAGAACCTACAAAAAGATGAGACGAGATCATATGCACTTCTCCACCACCAAGAAATATAAGCAGTATATACTCAACTTATGACCACGATTGAGCCCAAAATTTCTGTTGTTCGCAAGGCTTTTGCTAAGTGAGTTTTACCCCATTTTACAACCTTTCTTGCCTCAATGGTTTAAAGGAATCACTGCAGTTGATAAGTTAGTAACCCGGTTGTTAAGTGAATCTGGCTTCCCCATTGACTTTGCTTGTTGGAAGGTCGCAAAAGGCGATCACATGACCCTGGGTCACAGCAACGGTCATAAATCTGAACCAGTTGCCAAGCATCTGAATTTTGATCACATGATCATGGGGATGCTGCAAACCGTGAAAAACAGTCATAAGTCACTTTGTAAATTTGAATGGTCATTAAATGAACTGTTGTAAGTTGAGGACTACCTGTGCTTATCTTTATATTTGATTGTGATGTCTGAATGCAGCAAATGCAGATTGGTGTCAGGGCTCCAAGTCATAGATCCATTGCGAACAAGAACTCCGAAGCAGGTGAATTCTTCAAAGAATAGCTTTATTGGAAATATCATATTGGCACATATCTGGTGAAAATCAACTCTGAGAGGCCCCTTGGTTTTCACCTAATTAAAAGTAAAAGTTTTTCGCTCAACCCCAAACAATCAGTCACATGACCCAATCATGGCAGCCTCTGCAGGTCTAGTGACATCACGCCTTCCTCCGGCCAGGTGTGAGAATGTCCTTGGTTCCCAGGGGAAAGTATTTTATTTTGACTACACAGCCCCAGCTATCTCTAGTCCCTCCTCCCCTCCCTATCTCTCAGCTCCATTGTGACAGCACTGAAGCTCCAAAATGGCTTCAGCCAGATCAGCTTCATGGTTGACAATTGGGACCACCGGAAGAATAGGAAATTATTATTTTTTTAGAACAAGAAAAGACACTTGTGGCATTTTAAAGATAAGATATTACATAGATAACACATCTGCTTTGCTCGCTGTCGGTATTCCCTAAGAGCAAGGTCACCTGCCAAGATTTTTGTTAAAATAATGAAATATGTGTTGTGATGTCCAGATGCAATTTGCACTCCTATGTGCTTAGTTGCAATGTTGCTATCTAAGTAATTTTAAAAACCCAGCATTTGCATTGCTGTGTCATGATGTACATTTTGTCATTTGCCATCTTGCTTACTTTCCTACTGGTTCCCCCAGTGCTGGGTTGCTACCAGTTCACCCCGGATTGGGCGAACTGGTAGCAGCGGTGGCAGGAGGCTCCACCCACCCACCCAGATATCTCTGTGCATGTGCAGAAGTGTTGCGCGCACGTGCAAGCGCGCATCCATGAGCGAACTGGTAGCGACGGGATTTGAAACCCACTACTGTGGTGCCCCATACAGTAATGGAAGTTTGCAAAGAACAGTGCGTCTTTGAAATTGAGTAAGGGCTTCCAACAAGAATATTTTATGTCTGTCTGTCTATGTTCTGCCCCAGCCACAAACCCCAAGAACACAGCACACACAAAGTCCGTTCAAACCTTAGTTTACTGAATAAACCAGTCTTTTACAACAACGGCTGTTAATTAATTGCATTAACAGCCGGCAAGAATTCAAAGAATAATAACTGAAAACTTACTATGGTTGGCAGAATGCCCAGAAGCAATTTGCAGAAATCTGATAAGATAAGCAAGACAAGACACAAAGGTATGTGAACTAAGTTGTTCCCTGCAAATTGCTTCAGTCAGCGTTCCTCCTTAAATAGGCTAAGGGAGTGGCCAATTAGCCCCAAGCCTTACTCTCGAGGAGACCTCCTCCTGAGGAGCCACTCCTGCCCTTTGGCAGCTCTGCACACCCGTGCATCGAGAAGAGGCTCCTCCTCTTCGTCCTCTTCACTTAAGGGAGCTTCTGGAGGTTCTGAAAGCCCTGGCTGAATCCCCGCCTCTGGCACCACATCTTCTCCAGCCTCCTCATTGTCCGACTCGAGTGCCAGCTGCACAGGCTGCTGGCGCAGCATCACACCTGCCTCCTCACTGTCTGAATCAGCTACTAGCTGCACAGGCCCCAACAGTCTATCAGTCTGTCACTGTCTCTGTCTTGTCTCTGCCGCTATCACTGTCTCTGTCTGTCTATCCATCCATTTACCTATTTATTTATTTATTTATTTATTTATTTATTTATTTATTTATCTATTTGTCCAGTGACTCTGGGTGGTGTACAATTAAAACATGAAACTCCGAGAACTCTATAAAATACTCTACCTCAAAAGGAGTCAGATAAAACCAAGAATAAATAAGTTAAAACATGTGGGGAAGGCACCAACCACCCCCAGGACTGCATGCTGCTCAGTGATTAAATATTATTTGTTCTTTATATACTTCATGAACATTAAAAGTTCTACTGAAGGTTGCTGTATCTGTTACAGCATTTCCCCCCAACCCAGCATAACCCAGATCACCAAGCAGGCCATACTAACCCATGCTCTCCTCCTCGCAAGTTTAGGCTACTGCAAGGAGTTTTACATGGGGCTTCCCTTGAAGACCACTCAGAAGCTTCACTTGATGCAAAGTGCAGTTTACACGGCTTGTAGCAGTGTAAGAACTGCTACAAGCACGAAGCAAATGTGCTGCAACCATTGTCTTGGCTTTCATTAGGCTTCCAGAAGCAATTCAAAACTTGGTTTTAACTTACAAAACCCTCTATGAGTTGGCTCCCAGGTATCTTCAGAATTGCCTGTTTCAAGGGGATTTGACTCATCTAATACGTTCCACAGGGAGCAACTATTAAGTTAATTAATATTGGTTAAGAGAAGCAGGGACATGGAAGAAATATTTTTGAAATATTACAGTATTCCATACTGCTTATGGAATATTTTTCTATCTGAGGCCATGTTGATATCTACCACAAACTGGATAAATTGGCTTCAGACAACTTACAGGGAATAAGGAAAGTGGGCATTCCTGGCTTGGAAGATTGGGTTATTGCAGTATTATAGATGACTGCAAATTTCATATATTATATTATTTGTTGCTGGATTGGACTCTACATTGATATGTTAAATGTGGTTAACCACCGTTACGTCTACTATGAGATTACAACAGTGCACCCCACAACTCTGATAAATATAAAGTCCCATAATTTTAGATTAACGATAATTATGCAGGCCAACAGAGTTGGAGGTTATGGTATCTGGAAAGGCTGGAATTCAGAGAATTGGGGATCTTCATAATAACAGAGTTGGAAGGGACCTTGGAGGTCTTCTAGTCCAACCCTCTGCTTAGGCAGTAAACCCTATATCATTTCAGACAAATAGTTGTCCAATCTCTTCTTAAAAACTTCCAGTGTTGGAGAACCACAATCTTTGGAGGCAAGTTGTTGCACTATTAATTGTTCTACCTGTCAGTGAACTTCTCCTTAACTCTAGATTGCTTGTCTCCTTTATTAGTTTCCATCCATTGATTCTTGCAAAATGCCCATGGTTATGTTAATCTTTAATATTAAAGAAAACAGTCTGTACAAACTGTAATATATATATATATATTACCTTTATTCTGATTTTCTTTGATCCTAGCCAGCATGTCAATTGTATTGTTGTGTAATGTCAAAGCCCAGATGTTGCTCGCTTTCTTGTAGCAAACAATCCATCATTCCATAAGTCTTCCTGCTACTTTTTTATTTATTTAGTTTGTCAAACATGTACGAGATAACAGATATAAGTATAAATATGAATATGAACACAGGAAATGGATACTAATAAATGGGGACAGTAGGACAAGGACTGTAGGTATGTTGGTGCGCTTATGCACGTCCCTTACAGACCTCTTAGGAATGGGATTTTAATTTAATTTAATTTAATTTAATTTAATTTAATTTAATTTAATT
>WNWU01000126.1:2706278-2723593 GCA_012654045.1 Ptyas mucosa
GATAGATAGATAGATAGATAGATAGATAGATAGATAGATAGATAGATAGATAGAACGAACACATATACAGGGAGAGAAAGAGAGCTGCCTTGAATAGAGACCAATTTAAGAGAGACTCTAACCATTAATTTAATCCAATGTTAAGCATCTCACATTTGAGCCCAGAATTCATGTTGCTAAGCAAGAAATTTGTTAAGTGAGCTTTGTCCTATTTTATGACTTTTCTTGCCACCTTTATTAAGTGAATCACTGCAGTTGTTAAATTAGTAACACGGTTGTTAAGTGACTCTGGTTCCCCATTGACTTAGCATGTCAGAAGACCGCAAAAGATGATCACATGATCCTGGGACACAGCAACCGTCATAAATATGAACCAGTTGTCAAGCATCCAAGTGTAAATCACGTGACCATGGGGATGCAATCAGATTGGTTCCCAGCTCCTGCCCCACTTCACTGGTTACTACATTCAAGGACTGCCTGCCAATGCACCATGAAACTCCATAAATGATTTGAGATCTGGTGATTCTTTGCTTAGTGATTGCAAACCGGTAGTAAAGGTAAGTAGAACCCACCCCTGGTCTCTAACCTTGGCAACTTTAAGTCATCAAACTTAAAGTTGCCAAGGTTGGATACCCCTGTGCTAGAGGGAGGGATATAGAAATCTGGGCTTGGGAACTTGGGGTGAGTCTCCCGTGCTGATTCTGTGACCCCCAATTACCCCTTGCAGAGTAAAGGCAGAATTACTCTCCATTGCAGAAAGCAAAGCAGGCAGATAAAGTTTACATCAACTCCCACTTGAATTATTTGTTTGCTTGGTGGAAATTCCATCTATGGAAGCTTTGCTTCTAACCTTTACGTCTCTGGAGAGATCGTGTTAGTTTTGGGGGGAAGGGATCAAGCTGCAACTCAGGAGGGCATGTGATCCTCCAAAACTGAGTATGGTGCCAACAATCTTTCCAAGGTTTGCCACAATTTTTTTAAAAATGACACAAGAGAGGAAAATTATTCATTCTCTCAAAAACCTCTTTGTGGTAGCATCGCCAGTATGGACATGGTCAGTTGATTGACCTAATCCTAGCTTGTCTGTGAGGGGGGGGAAATGCTTTCTTTGATATTCAGCTTTTTCAGGCCTATGCCTGCTGAAAAACTGAAGGACCAAGTGATTTGCTAAAGAAATCCGCTTCTGATCAGCCATTTCCAAGGGCTGTTTACTTTCATCACCAAGCTCCCCTCCATGATTGCTGGCCAAGCCTTTCTCTCAGCTCCCCAAGCTCATATCAATGTTATTAAGGTAATATTAATATACACTCTCAGGGTTTTTACTGGTTTTACTGGTCTGCTGCCTATAAACATCTTCATTCTGTGAAAGGTGCCCATAGCTTAGATATGAACACCAGTGGTGGGATTCAGGCAATTTAACAACCGGTTCTCTGCCCTAATGATTTCTTCCAACAACCAGTGTGCCACACTGCTCAGAAAGTTAACAACCGGTTCTCCCGAAGTGGTGCGAACTGGCTGAATCCCACAACTGATGAACACTATTGATGGATCTGACCCAACAATTTGAGTACTTTATTTACAAAGCAAGATCCAGGATGAAATGAAACTTCAATTTGGTATGTGATGTGGCTGACACCATAGATATTCACTTGTTACAACAACATTGAATTCGGTCAAGCTATTGAGAGCCTACCTTTGCAACAGTTTATTTTTCCCATTCTCTTCTTTACAGTTATTTTTGCATGGAGCAAAAGGGAATAATAGATTGACGAGGAATGCTTATAACCAGCATTCATAAAAAGCCATCTTGTTACTTTGGCAGCACACCCAGAGTGCAATAGCTAAGCTTTCTTTCCATACCCCCTTGTGTTTCTTTGTATTGACAGATGCCATTTGTTCATTTACGATGTGATAATAAAAACCTTCAGCTTTATTGAATGTTGTTCTTTTCCTTCCCTGACACAGGGGCACCAAATGGTTTGTACTAAAACACAGCAGGGATTTTTCATTAAGGATCATAACCAAGGGAATGAATGTGAATTGAAGAAAGGGAAGACCTAAAATTAAACAATTAGTCTTGATGGGGAGAGTGAAAGTATAGCCATCAAAAACCATCAAGTTTTCTTCCCTTTCTTTGTCAAGGCGTCAAGGTGCTTCAAATCCCATGTTTACTTCAAATTCATCTTAAAATAAAAATCTGCTTTAGAATTACCCAGCGCTTTACTGACAAGAAAATGAGCATATACTAATTTCTACATCCGTGTTAAATTGTTTATTTCTTATCTTTGTGAAATTGGTTAAACCAAAATGTGATTCCTTCATCTGGGTTCATTCATTAAAATGTATAGACTAACTTTAAAAATCTTTTCACAATTCCAGAAAATGAATTCACCAACAAGACTTTTTTCCATGTCTTGAGACTATAGAAAGCTGGAGTCTCTAGATTTAGTATTACTGGCGGTTATTCAATTCAAGACCTTCAAATAACTAGAGATAAAACAAATATTCAAGTAAAGCTTTTGGGGTTCAATTATTTTTGTAGGGAAAATGCAGTTCATTTCTATCAAACATAATTCCCCTTAGCCAATATTCTCCATGATGAATGCACTGTAGGTAGAATGGAGAAAGGCTGAAGCGACTGAGGTTGATTTTATTTGTTTGTTTGTTTGTTGTTTATTTGTTAGGCCAGGACAACGTACCCATCACTCTCTCTTCTAATATGTCCCCACATCAAAAGCAATGTTTATGGAGATTCTCAATCATCCAGCTCATGGTTATCACAAAGGTGCTTTTTCAAAAGGCAACTGAACTTTCTTGGGGTTTTTTACTTTGAAAACATTTTACTTCTCATTCAAGAACTGAACAACCTTCTTGAATGAGAAGCGAAACGTTTTCAAGAAAGAAAAAAAACCCCAAGAAAGTCCAGTTGCCTTTTGGAAAAGCACCTTTGGGATCCCAAGAGTAATGGGGAGCTGGGAAATAATGACCAGCTCAAAGCTACTCAGTAAATTTCCATGACTGATGATGGATTTGAACCTGGTTATTCCCAGTCCTAGTCCAATGTCTTAACCATTATTCCATACAGGCTCTCTTTTAGCTGAGAAACAAGCAGTAGGATTTCGGTACCAAATGCCTTTGCAAATTTATGCCCAAAAGCATAAAAGGAAGAATCAAATTTCTGACATGCAGAGTAAACTCCCCCAAAGAAAACTGTAGACAAAACACCCCAACAATTAGTGCATACATACAGTAGCTCAAACCTGCTTTCCCACAGAGCAAAGGGTTACCGTTTATCATTCTTTTTTGACTGAATCCAGTGAAGTCATGTTCATAGCTGAAATCAGTGAGACCATATTAGATTCCATCTATTATGTTCTTGTGCTTACCTAGCCACAGGTAACCATGGCATAGAACCTCAAGGCAGGGGTGAAATCCAGCAAGTTCTGACAGGTTCTGGAGAACCGGTAGCGGAAATTTTGAGCAGTTCAAAGAACCGGTAGCGGAAATTTTGAGTAGTTCGGAGAACTGGCAAATACCACCTCTGGCTGGCCCCAGAGTGGGGTAGGAATGGAGATTTTGCAATATCCTTCCCCCAGGAGTGGGGAGGGAATGGGGATTTTGCAGTATCCTTCCCCTGGAGTGGGGAGGGAATGGAGATTTTGCAACATCCTTCCCTGCCATGCCACCAAGCCACACCCACAGAACCGGTAGTAAAAAAAAATGTGGATTTCACCACTGCCTCAAGGTGATTGGTGGATACGAGGCTCTCCAGAGCAACACGGTTCCAAATCAGGAGTAGCTAGTCATTATAGGTAGTGCTTGACTAATGACCGCAATGAAGCCCAAAATTTCTGTTGCTAAGCAAGACAGTTATTTAGTGAATTTTGCCCCATTTTGCAACCTTTCTTGCCACAGTTGTTAAGGAAATCGCTGGAATCTGGCTTCCCCACTGACGTTGGTTATCAGGAGGTCGCGAAAGGAGATTGCACGACCCTGGGATACTGCAACTGTCAAAAATGGGAGCCAGTTGCCAAGCGTCCAAATTTATTTATTTATTTATTTAATATAAATTATATGCCGCCCTATCTCCATAGGACTCAGGGCAGCTCACAACAAGTAAAAACAAAGCCAATAAAAGACATAATATACATACATAAAATACATAAATGTATAAATATATAGTTTAAATATATAGTTAAACATATATAAAACCCATTAAAATAATTTAAAAAAACCCCTCAGTCCAGGCTGGGCGATGTGAACAGCCATGTTTTTAATTCGTGGCGGAAGGTGCGAAGGTCAGGAGCCAACCGGAGCCCCAGGGGGAGTCGATTCCAAAGAGTGGGCACGCCCACAGAGAAAGCTTTACCCCTGGGGGCCGCCAGCCAACATTGTCTAGCCGACGGCACCTGGAGAAGGCCCTCCCTGTGAGAAGGCCCTCCCTGTGAGAACGCACCAGGCAATGGGAAGCCGTTGCTGGCTGCAGATGGTCCAACAAGTATCCTGGACCTAAGCCATGTAGGGCTTTATAGGTCATCACCTATTCAAATGTTGATCATGTGACCATGGGGATGCTGCAATGGACATAAAATTTGAAAAATGGTTATAAGCCACTTTTTCCTGTGCCTTGGAAACTCTGGTCACTAAGTGAATGGTTGTAAGCTGAGGACTACCTGTATTATTTAGGATACCAATAAAATAAATGAAAGCTAGGAGTATCCTCAAGAGCTTCTGTATTTATTGCTCTAGTACTCTCTGGATACATTCCATTTCAGAATAGTTTATTTCTTAAACAGAAACAGTTAATCCACAGCTTTTGTAGTATCCTACAGAGATGAAGGACATGGTTTTGTTTGTTTTGGTTTTTGGGACTTAAATACCACAGGGTTATGTTGCTGTTTTCCTGTGACATGTATGACTCCCCCCCCCCCTTTTCTGTCCTGGAAATCTGTACTATAGAATTGTGTGTTTGTGTATAAGAAAGAGGGAGGAAACATACACGCAAACACACACACACACACAAAGCACACTGAGTAGCAAATCAATTAATCTGTTTTGGTTTTTTAGCTAGTTTATTCTTCCTCAGTTTTTCCAGATGTGCTAGATTTCAGCTACAGTCACTCTAAATATGTATAGTCTTAAAAAGAAACTTTCAGATACTTAGATATTATAAAAGGATTGAAATAATTATCTTGTGTCTGCAAGGTAGCCGGTCACCAACCAATTAAAACAAAACAAATAATTATATTACTATTGTTATAAAAACATTCCAGTCTTGCTGCATGTAACTGATAAATAATAATATAGATAAAACACAGACACACAGACACAGAGTAAATGGCAGTTTTATTGTCTGGCAGGAAACAAATAGCTGTATTTTAGTAATATGTTGCAGACTTCCTTACCACACCGATCTGATAATTCTTCGATTCAAACTGAGTTACAAATGATTAAGCGCATGACTTAAATTTGAACATACGCGAATTCTCGTTTCAGTGTATTGGCTTATTATGATGGAAATTAATTAATATTGGTAAAACAATTTTGAGGAGCGATAATCATTAAGCAAATCTTTCTACTGCAGAATACACATTAATTCACCCAAGAATCACCTTCAGTTAGTTTGGTTTGGAAAAAGGAATGCAAAAAAAAGCTCTTAACTTCAAGTTTGATTAGCTCATTAAGTGGATAATTAACTCAGCTAATCACATTTCATCTCAAGAAGAAGACAACTCAAGCACTTATTCTTAATCCATTGTTTTTAAAATTAATTATAAAATGAACTTGTGAATGAAAAAATAATCAATGACAAACTAATAATACAAACTATAGATGATGATGATGATGATGATGATGATGATGATGATGATGATTAGAAAAAGGCAACAGTCATCAAAAATGTTCCTAAAGAATTTCCCCTGACAGTTTTTGGTTTAGGCTGTGTCTCCACCAAAGTTTTATATAGGTGTCTGCAGCTAGTAACGATAATACCGAATTCATGTACTATGGGTCAACATGCCACAACACACATTCTACCTTTTTTGTATTTGCATCATACCTTCGCATCCAAGTACCTACCAGGTGGACTTTGTATCATGATACCACCACAAACGTTTTATCACTTGCCCTCCTTTGCCTCCCTGTGGACAACTATGGTGAAGGAAATGTGCAATTTCAGATGTTGTTGAAGTCCAAGTACCAATAGGCCTACCACTTTGGCCTTTAGTAAGGCATTACAAGAATAGGCGTTCAACAACATCAGAGGGATTCCATGGTTCTCAGCCTTGTTCTGCTTATAGCTTTACGCAGTGGTGGGATTCAAATAATTTAACAACTGGTTCTCTGCCCTAATAATTTCTTCCAACAACCAGTTCACCAAATTGCTCAGAAAGTTAACAACAGGTTCTCCCGAAGTGGTACGAACTGGCTGAATCCCACCACTGGCTTTATGTGCTGAATGCTTCTTTTGTCCACCATTCTCTTAGAGTGTCATTGTGTATGCTAAGAGGAATCATTATGCTTCTATGTATGCTAAGAGAAGCAGTGCTAATCAGAATGCTGTTGTTTATGCTAAGGAAGTGATGGCTAACCTTTTCCAGACCGAGTGCCCACGTGCGCCCAAACCCCCAAAATGCAATGCATGTGCAGCCCCCTCGCATGTGCCTCGCCCCCACGCATGCGCATGTGGGGACCCGCACGTGCCCCACTCCACCCACATGTGCATGGTGCCCCCCCACATGCGCCCTGCCCCCCGCGCATGCACAGCAGAGACCCGAAGACCAGCTGGCTGGTGGGAGGCACGCATGCATGCACAGAGGAGCTGAACTGAGGTGATGGCTCATGTGCCCACAAAGAGGGCACTGCGTGCCACCTCTGGCATGTGTGCCATAGGTTCGCCATCACAGTGCTAAGAAGTAGAGGAGTAGAGCCAGAACTGGAGCTAATTTGAGAAACACAAAGGAGATGTTGCCAAGTTTAGAATTTATCTGAGATTTGCAGAAATTACAGTTTTGTGTTCCCTTTAGTTGTTTGAGCAGTGTATAAACTACTGTATGTCAAGAACAAAGTATTTAATAAGGCTATTTCATTCATTCAGATCTCGGATGTCTTCTGCTTGTGTTCCCTTTATTTTTTTGAGCAGTATATTATAATGGCATATATATGATATACTAGAAATGTATGTATAAAAGATATATTAAAATAAGAAAGAAAAAATGTATAAATATGGATTACTGATGTGAAGATGTTGAAAAGAAGATGTAAATATCTGTTTTTGTTTGTTTGTTTGTTTGTTTTTTTAAAAAAACTTTAATAAAAATTATTTTAAAAAAAGAAAATGTGAGCGCTTTGCTTACACACGCGGCTTGCATGCATGCACACGGCTTAGAAAATGTGGCTAAATAGGACAGCATAGCGCAGGGGTGGGTGGGTAGGCCCACCCACAGGTTGCCACCACCAATCCAAACCGGTTGAATCCCACCACTGATATATCCCTTGGTTACCTCACTCAAGTACTTCTGTTCAGAAGGATTTCACTGAAACCCTCTTCTCCTTTAACAGAATGAAAATAAGATTATTTCCTATCAAATCGAATGAGAATTAAGAGAGAGAGAGAGAGAGAAAAATGCTCACAGGTTGTTGTGGTGGTTGTTTTGGCATGATGCTATTACTAGGAGATAAGTCAGGGAAGAAACTCCTATTCCTTGCAAACCTTACACTGAAACATTGGCGAGATTTTCCAATTCCTAGTCTCCTGTTCTCATCATTGTTTGTGCTGTTGGAACTTTTTAAATATTTTCACAAAGATAGGTTTGTGTCTCTCTGTGTGGGCACACTTCTGGGATATATGATTGCACAATTACTTTTCCAGTTCTCTGACTTCCTACAATATTATCTCACTTCCCAGGACGTTAAAAATCTTTAGCCCCTTTTGCCTAGGACAGTGTTTCTCAACCTTGGTAGTTTGAAGATGGGTGGACTTCAACTGTCAGAATCCCCCAGCCAGCAGTGAAGTCCACCCATCTTCAAGCTTCCAAGGTTGAGAAACACTGACCTAGGTAACAATTTTGGAATATTTTTCTCAAGATCATCTCCCTTGCTCTCTAAATACATGAGTGTTTGGTCATGTCATTTATTTATTTCTTAGATTTTTATGGCTGCCCATCTCACCAAAGGCGACTCCGAGTATCATAAAACAATCCAATAAAACAACGCATGTGTAAAAACAAATTTATATTAATACCTAAAATATCAGGATTTTAAAAACTAATATTACTAAAATGAAGAGTAAAATATGCAAAAAATGCCACATTGATTTTAGGCTTGTGAAACATGGCATATACAAGATCTCAATTAGCTAAACAATAGAACGTTGCAAAATGTCTGTCACTAATTTTTTAAACAAAATGTTTTATGAAACTATCTTTAACAAGTTTTTAAAAAGAGGAGAGCTCTTTAATGATCAGGCCTTGATCCCTGCAACTTATTTTAAGTAGCATTCAGAGAATTGCTAGTTGTAACAGATAACATTTAGCCTAGTAGAGTTGTATAAGAAGGAACACGGGAAAAACTATTCAAAAGCTATTTCGTCAGTTAGGCAATGAACCAGCTAAAAGTGCATTTAATTAACCCGTTCAAATTATTGAATCGGTTAACAGTGCTGATAAATTTCCAGATACTGCTCAAAATACCCCACCTTAAAAAAAAAAAAAAACTTTAGACCACAATCTCGACACTAGCTTGAATTCTGCAAAGGGCCAATTGATGCATTCCTGGTGTCTTATCTCTTCCTCTGCTGTAGAGCTAAGTAATATTGAAAAGAAGATAACATCTTCCTCTTAAGCAAGGTGCCCACAAGCTTGCTCTGATGATTTGACTTATGCATTTTCCATTTCTAGCTTGCTGTGTGCTGGTTGTTGGGTTGTTGCCTGTTACTGCGGTCATAAACTAACGACAGCCCAACTACTTTCGAGGCTTTTACTTCAAACAAGGTATAGATAGCAGTGGCGTTTGAGAAGCAAGATACCGATAGCCTAATACAAAGACGATGAGGTTAAAAATAGAGAAATGACTATATTTAAAGGAGGAATAAAGCAGAGGCGATCTCTTAGATCGGAAAGAACACTGCTCATTTTCTTCATTTTCTGCACTATACTACAGGTTTCTAAATATTGTTTCTACCATCAATGAGTTTGAGATAAGGACTTTCCACACACACACATATTACAATAATTAATTACATTATATTACAGTGCAATCCTAATAGACTGCAGCCAGGGCCCAGCATTTCAAGTAAAACTGAGACAAAGAATCCATTAATATGATATTTTAAGTGGAAATAAAGGTAAAGGTTCCCCCTGTTTAGTAGTGTCTAACTCAAGGGAGCAGTGCTCATCTCTGTTTCTTAACTGAGGGAGCCAGCATTGTCTGAGGACACTTCCATGGTCATGTGGCCAGAATGACTATACCGTAAAGTGCATGGAACGTTGTTACTGTCCCACTGAGGTGGTACCTATTTATCTACTCACATTTGCATGCTTTTGAACTGCTAGGTGGGCAGAAGCTGGGGCAAGTAACAGGAGTTCACCCTTTTGTGCAGCTCTTGGGTCTCGAATCTGGGCTGTTAGCTTTCCAGCTGACAAGCTCAGCATCTTTAACTACTGATACATGATGCCCAGCAGTGGGTTTCACATTATGTTACTACCAGATCATCAGTCTGCGCACATGCCTGCCTTCCGCGAATGCATCCAGCCTTCCATGCATGCACCCAGCCTCAAAAACGTGCCTAAATAGGATGGCATAGAGCTGGGGCAGATGGGTGGGCCCACCTGCAATTTCCGCTACCGGTTCAGGCAAACTGGTCTGAACCAGGTGAATACCACCTGTGATTAGACCCCCTTTAAGGGGAAATGGAACCATCTAAATCAATATACATCTTATTGACCAGATGTATTATTATTAATCTTATTGTCTTGTTATTACTAACCTGATTGATTGGATTGATCTGTATGTGATAACTGGGGCAGACATCCAACATGCTTGCAAGGCAGTTTGGAAAGGGCTGATCTAAATGAAAAAAAAAAAAGTCTCCCATGTACTTCTGAGTACACCTGAGCTAAATTGACTAAATTAGTGATACATTGGCCGCAATAATCCAATCAATTTATCTTATTGTGCAATTTCCACTGGACAACACTTTTTTTTTCCAAAAGATTTACTTCCTGAAAAACGTTTGGTATTTTATCACAAAACTTTAGGGATTTATTCTAACTGAGCACAAATATAATTTTAAAATAACTGTAGGACATAGGAATCTTGAGAAATATGAAATTAATTTTTAATGACTATAATGTATTTAATCACATAATGTTTCTGACATGCTACATGGGTTCAACAGGGCTAAAAGTGTTTTGCTGTTGATTTTTTTATTTATTCTGTGTTCAATGCATCTCTCTCTAATGTCCAACAATAGTCAACTAGCATTGATGGATTCCAGTTGTCCTGATATGGTTTTTCCATTAAGACACTGTCCTGGTGAAATGTTTCACCATGTTCAACACTGACTGCACCTAGATTTTCTGGAATGAAGTCCAAGTGTGAATGCAGAAAACGAATCTTCAGTTGCACTTCATGTTCTTGTAGGCTGTAAGAAGTTTGTGAACCAGCTGAATGCATTTTGGTGCTTTGTAGTTGCAACAAAGAAAATTCTCAAAGATACCCTTGAATACTTTCCAGGCAATTTTCTCTGGCCTCACTACCGTAACAATCTTAGAACCACTTGTCATTGATGAAGTATCTGATTTGTGAACCAGCAAAAATGCTTTCCTTAATCTTGGCATCAACTGTTTTTAGAAACATCTGTCTCAAATAACGAAAACCTTCACCTTCTTTGTTCATTGCTTTCAGAAATTTTTTCATCTGTCCAAGCTTTATGTGAAGTGGAGGCAAAAATATCTTTGATGGGTCAACAAGTGCTTTTGTCCTGAAACCACATTCTTTCAGAGTGGCCATTTCTTTTTAATGTAACACAAGTCTCTTGCACATCTGTCTCACTTGCAAATGTAACAACAGTACTTGGTATATCCAAGCTACATTCCAAGCAGCAGAACTATTACTTGTAGTTCTCCAACTAAAACAACAACTATTCCAGCTATACGTGATGTGCTTCAACAACAGTTCCATATTTTCATACATTTCTTTCATATGTGCAATACTGAAGATTGAATGTTGCCATTGTGTAAAAACAGAAGATTTTCTATAAAAAGATACATGATTGGTTAATTTACAGGCTATTTTCATGATTAGCAACCAAAAATCTATCAGATATACCCAAAAGTGTTTAAGAAGCAAAATGTTGTTCAGTTCCTTGTGTAATCTTTCCCAATGAATCTTGCTGTTTGTTTACTATACTATCTTCCCTAATGAGTACAAATAGATGCAACATAAAAAATTAAATAAGTACTTACTGTTAGTTGCTAGGTTTGTTATGGCAAATGTACAAGAAAACTCAAGTGCACCTTTCATTTCATCAGTATTCCAAACAAACAATTTTGGCACTGCATTTATTCAATTGCATTGGAATAAAAATCATCAGAAAAAAGAAAACAGTTAAGAAAAGTGTATCATGTTTATCTTAAAATGAAGGATAAATTTAAACAAATATTGGGGTATATTCTTAATAATGTATCTTTTGCTAGATCAATGTCAGTTTCAATTGACAGCTATAAAAGATTCAAATGTTTGTATTTGGATTCATGGCCATGTCTATATCATTCCCAATTTTGTGTGTTCATGTATTTAATTAGCCTTAATGTATCTTTCTTCATTGTTATTGTTTTTATGTTCTGTGTTTCATTCTCTAAATAATAAAGACATCCTTTCTTGATCAATTATTTAGTTCAGCGATGACAGATGATGTGTGAATGTGAAGGCAAAGGAAATGAATAGTACAATGATCAAATTTCCAAAGAAAAAGCAGCAAAAAGCTTGCCACAACTAACCAACTGGTTAGCATTAAAAAGTGGTCCAAGAGCAAAAAGATAAACACAACTGGGATGTCTCTACCATTTTTGAAAGGGAGCCAAAGCAATGGAGAATTGTGTAGCACCCTAATAACTCATCAAAAATCATCGTCATAAGTTTCCATAAAACAGCCATTTCAACTATGGTCAAGATGCGTCAACTGTACATGATGGACTAGAAGGAGAAACTGACTTCACAGGAAGGTTATATCTACTGTATGCTTTAGTGGGTTAGAAATTGCACATGTATGTAACCCCTTTCACAGGGGACACCAAAAGGGGTGCTTGATAGAAGATGCTTATTGAATGGTTTGCTGATTCAATGCTCATGGCATCCTCAAAATCTTATAAATCCAAGGAAAAAGACATCCAATATTGAGATATATAGACTCAATTATAGCAGCAATGGATGCCCTATTAGAAGATCAGAAGCACCAATTTAGGGACAAACAATCATGGAGAACATCTATGGAATAACAGAGAGTTGACACTGATTTGATCATGATGTAATCAATCAATTAGGGTTACCAAAATGTATAAGACTTTGATCCAAATAATGTTTTATGATACAAAATGTCTCAAAATCCTTGCAATGTGTTGTCCAGATTCCTTTAAATTGTAAAATCCCGTGATTCATCTCAGTTCAACATATTTTCAAGATTTTTTTCAAAACACAGTCTAAACATTTATGTTACAATTATTCCTGATTATGTGATTGGAAGGTTATAATATAAAGTGACTGATTGCAGACATAAAGGTTTAGAGAAGTTATCTTACTTATCAATGAAATAGGTAAGACTTTGGCATGGCAATCTCAAGGGAACAGCTCTATGATATAGATAAAGATTATACCTGGAAGGGGCTTTTAGATTGTTTCCAATATTTTCAGAGTCTTAAAGCATCCTTAAGTCATCAGTAGGTAGCTCTTGATTGTGAAGTCCAGTAAATCCCTCAGGATCCTGCTATTGTAAATTAAAACCAATTATAACCAATTAAAACCAATTATAACCAATTTCTCATGGATTTTTTTGGGGGGGGGAATAGGAAGTAAAATCACAGAATAGATTTGGAATGTACCTTAGAGATAATTTGGTTAGCACTCTTTGCAATGCAGAATCTATTAAGCTATTTCAGACAGATGGCAGTCCAGCCTCTGTAAATTTCCAATGAGAGAAAACATACTGTTTCATGAGGCAACCTACCCTCAATAAATTATTCCTAATCTCTAACCTGATTCTACTTCCCTGTAGTTTCAACCCATTGGTTCTGCCCTGTTTTCCAGAGCAACAGAGAGCAAGTTTATTTCTTGGTTGACATGGCAGGTTTTTTTAGATATCTAACTGCTATCATATCTCCCCTCAGGCTTTTCTTCTACAAATTATTCAAACTATTCATTTGATTTGGTTTCCAGTCCCTCACCATCTTGGACTTCGTCAATACTTCATAGTTTTGTGTCTTTTGCAGAGCTAACACACCGTTCTTAACTCTGTAATATTCTCTAAGCTAATATAGAGACATAAACACTCTATAGCAGAGGTCTCCAACCCCTGGTCCATACACCAACACTAGTCCACGGCATGCCAAAAACTGGGCCATGCAAACAAATGAAGCCACTAGCCATCTAGTCCACAAAAAAACCTCTCTCCATGGAACTGGTGTCTGGTGCCCAAAAGGATTGAGGCCACTGCTCTACAGTCATTTGGCTGATTATGAATCCATCTAAGAGTTAAATCATTTAGTTTATATTTTTCCGTTGTATTAACGAGGATAGAAAATATTTGTTGAATGGTTTGCTGAATCCACGGCATATCCAAAATCTGTTATCTGTTAAAAAAAAATATGCATGTTTATTCTGGTGTACTTGTTTGTGTCAAGCCCATTCCGGTTCTTGCCAATTGTTACTGCTTGGTTCCATTTCTCTTCCGCTGCCCCTGATTTCTAACTGTGCAGGAAGGAGGAAGATCACTGCAAAAAAACCCAAAAATGCTCCTTCCCCCAACAGTCAAAGCTAGTCAGAAGAATGTTATAATCACTGGAATCAAGGGCAGCTGAAAGACCAAGGAAAACTAGGAGGGTCATGCTCCCTGTATCTGTAGCCTTCCAGAAGTCATCTATAAGAGTGATTTATATGATCTCAGTTCATGTCAGAAATCAAATCAAAACAAGTCCAGATATGTTTCCTCCAAGGTTCTCCACCTTTTCTGCAGCTTTTTTCTTTGTCACAGTATGAAAGTGGCTTGTCACGGCCTTCTTTTGGTTTGCTGTTGTTGTTGTTATTACTTTCCATCTTAGACTGCAGCCCTGATATTTCCTGGTATATCACCTAAATACTAATGACTTCTGTTTACGTCATGCATTTTGAGGGTCATAGAGTCATAAGTTAACCGAGTTGATAGGTTATACAGGCAACTTTATAAAAGTTTACACAGGCATCTTTTAAAAAATCTACAGCATTCTTACTAAAATTGTTGTTTCTACTTATACATATTAAAATTGTCAGCAGAATCTGTTTATATTTCTTCCACTTCACCCCCAAAAATAGCTTGCATATGTTTATGGGCGTGTTGGAAAATGTAGGAACTTTTATAGAGTTGGCATTAAGGTTTCATTATATCGCCTCAATCTTTTAACTAAAAAAAAAATAAAGTTTCTTCATGTGTGAGAAGCTTCTGAAATTGCTAGTTAGCAGCTGTTGCCAGTACAAGTGATAGTTAAACATGCTAATGAAACTTTCAAATGAATTCTGAATGTGTTTGCTGCTATTCATTAAGTATTCCATAGAAACAAATTTAGTTCATGGTTTTTTTTATTTACTTTGAAGAAAGAAACAGGAGGAAATGTTCCCAAACTAAAACCTTAATTATGCAAAACAATAAAACCAATTATGCAAAGTTTCAAAATAAATGCATGCTTTCTTTCAGGATTAAGTTTGCCAACAGGCAGGTTTTTAATCTGATCTTAATATCCTAAGCATTGCAACGTGTGAATTTGTCTGCTGGCAGAAAGTAGATTCCTAGTGATTTGAATTTTTTTTACTTTACCTTATTGTCATTGCACCTCATACAACAAAATGAAATGCCATCATCAGTGTGCATCATACATAACAAAAATATAAAAATAAAACAAAAACACACATCCTTCACATTCTATGCAATTGAATTGAGAACCCCTGATATTGCATTAATATTGCATTATACAGCAGAATTCAATATAGTTACTGCTCTGGGATAAAAGCTGTTTTTCAGCCTATTTGTCCTTCTTTTTATTATCCTGTACCATCTGCCAGATGGTAATAGTTAAAAAGAAAAAGGATGCCCATGATGAGATGGACCTTTAAGAATGTTTTGAAAATTTGACTTTGTATGGTGGTATGCATTTGGCATTTTTATCCAGGCATGAAAATGAGTATGTAAACATTTCATCTAAAGAATTACTATATGTAGGTTAAAAATCATGCATTAGAGTTCCTAATTATTTATAGAAATGTGGTAGTATTTTGGTATTATTATTGTTGGCAAAAGTAAAGGAAAGTGAATATATTGATTTTTCTAATTCTAGATTAGATGCAAATAGCATAACTTTAATAGTACCTATGCTCCTGCTTACACAAGAAAAGACCCAATAAAATTATGTTGTAGAAATCATATATTTTAATGCAGTTATCAACTCAATTATCAAAGAAATTTCCTCAGCAATGAGGCAAATCTGATAGGGTTGGGAAAGAGAGAAATTGTTATTCTTTATTATTTCTATTGTTGTTCTTTACTATTGTCAAGACAAGTCACTACTGTAAAATTATTTTGTGAGAATTCAACATACAGAAATATAGACAAAAGAATACAAACTTTCAAGTACATTGAATTATGCATTTTTTTTGAATAAGGAATTTTTTTCCTGGTAAATCATTAAACCATTGAATATTTGACCAATTGGCCTTAGGGCTGGTGATGTGCACAGCTAAGAATGAAACTGCCTTGATCCCTCTTCTTCCAAAATATACAAAGCTTTAGATTATCAAACTCAATTTGTAAATGCATGATATGGAACCTTCAAACTTACATGAGAATGGTTACATATTTCTTTTGTGTGGTCTATAATGGAGTTATTTATGGTCGATGGAGGTGAATTGTAGGGAAGATGAAAGGTTCTGATAATAAAGGAAAGTAAGAGCTCAGGAATTGGGTGCCTCCTCACTACCACAACTCTCAAGACAGGATAAATCACCCAAGCAACCATTAAAACTTCAAGAAGATTGCTTGTAAACCTTCAAGCCATGCCAATAAAGCATATTCTTTGCCATGCAGCAGTCCATATGGTGCAGCTCAGCAGTTTCTCCCCCCCCCTTTTCAACCCCCCCAGGGCCATTCACAGTGTAACCTTGCTACTTTTCCTTTTCTTTTTGCAAGGCAAGTTGCCAACCAAGCACTATCAAATCAATCCTGACTTTAAATCTAGGGGATGGCAAACATTGGGTAAAGCAGAACAGCCAGCACATGTTTAAACGTTTCGGCAGGCAATTCTCTCCAAGATGTTTCAGGATTTCACCATGGCAGACCTGTCCTTTGTCGTTTCCGGCCAAAGGAAAAATTTCTCATCTCAGAGGGACCTCTTATTGGCTTTGTAGAAAGTTAGAAAAATATTCCAAGTTATCAGTTCTCTCCTCACCCCCAGGAAGCCTTCTGTGTTTGCATAATAAAATGACAAAGCCAGTTGCTTATACATTCTTTTAATTTAGAAGGACAGACTTGGGGAAAGGACTATAAATAATTCTGATGTCAGCCTAAAATGTACTTTCCGCCGTGCTGTTCTGCGTACTTTCCGCCGTGCTGTTCTGCGTACTTTCCGCCGTACTAATCTGCGTACTTTCCGCCGTGCTGTTCTGCATACTTTCTACCGTGCTGTTCTGCGTACTTTCCGCTGTGCTGATCTGCGTACTTTCCGCCGTGCTGATCTGCGTACTTTCCGCCGTGCTGATCTGTGTACTTTCCACCGTGCTGTTAAGACCCTCCTATTCCAGCAAGCCAGCCTAGCCTAACTTTTTCCCCTTTTCTTTCTTTCTTTTAAATGATCTTTTAAATTTTCTAAAGTTAAATTTTAATTCATTTTAAATTATTGGGATTTTTAACTGTTATGGGCTAAATTGTTTAATTTGGTTTTAATCATGTTTAACTTTTGTATTTATGTATTTTATCTTGTGCCTGTTCACCGCCCTGAGTCCTTCGGGAGTAGGGCGGTATATAAATCTAATTAAACCTAAACCTAAACCTAAACCTAAACCTAAACCTAAACCTAAAC
>WNWU01000126.1:2725833-2762409 GCA_012654045.1 Ptyas mucosa
AAAATAAAATAAAATAAAATAAAATAAAATAAAATAAAATAAAATAATAAAATAAAATATAAACATAAACATAAACATAAACATAAACATAAACATAAACATAAACATAAACATAAACATAAACATAAACATAAACATAAACATAATAGAAATGAATGGCAGAATTGGAAGGGATCTTTGGAGGTCTTTTAGTCCAACCTCTGCTCAGGCAGGAAACCTTATACAATTTCAGACAAACAGTTATCCAATCTCTTCTTTAAAACTTCCAACGTTGGAGCATCCACAACTTCTGGAGGCAAGTTGTTCCACTAGTTAATTGTTCTAACTGTCAGGAAATTTCTCCTTAGTTCTAGGTTGCTTCTCTCCCTGATTAATTTCCATCCATTGTTTTTTTGTCTTGCCTTCAGGCACTTTGGAGAACAAGTTAACTTCCTCTTCTTTGTGGCAGCTCCTGAGTTCTTGGAATACTGCTATCATGTCACCTCTAGTCTTCTTTTCATTATACTAGATATACCCAATTCCAGCAGCCGTTTTTTATATCCAAATGCTTAAATATGCATGCAAGAAGTCATGAGACTGAATACATGTTGATGTAAGCATATTAAGTTCATCTGTGCAAGAAAGGATCTTAACTGTGTGGGTGGTGGTGGATTAAATGGCATTTACTTTTGAATAGGTGCCTGGGAATTACAACCAGCCAGAAGCTGTAATTCTATATCTTCTCAGAAATATTTACTAATTTAAGAGTATCCACTCTTGATGTATAGGATTGACAGCTTTTTCTAAACTAGTTTAGTTAACTAAGGTCATAAGCAAGAGGAAGATATCTTTAATAAGATATCAAGATAGAGAAGGCTGGAGTAAAATGGGACTAGATAAAGGAAAAATTTTAACTGGAGGCACTGGGAATAATTAGTAGGAATGCAGTATTTAGCTTTTCACATAAGAACTGATAAAAGAGAAATTTGGGGAGTTTCATTTTAAGCAAAAGATACCCATGCTATAATACACCAAAAGAAGCAAATATACCTCTATATACCATTGTTTAAATTTATTCATTAAATTTATATACTGTCCATCCCTGAGCTATTTAATAGTCTATAGCAAACCCTAGAATATTTCTTGATTTCAGCCCATGCATTCAATACAATACTACTGGGACTCAAAAAAGCTTCTAATATACTAACTCAAATTTCTGAATCAGTGGTCTTTTTCTGGCACAATCTGTATTGCTTACAATAAACAAGGACATGCAAGGACAAGCTCTTATGTAAAACAAGTTGAGCATTAAGATATTTAGATTTCATTTGGCCAAGTAAAAATTTGGAAGAAAAATTTCCAAAGATTTAATTCTAATTAGAGAATCTCTGTCTCTTCCCTTGACTGAATGTTCCTGAGAATTCAAATTAACATTAAAAATTACACAAGTTAATTGCACTCAGATCTCCTAACTAAATTTCCACTTTGTTATACTATCACTATATTTTGCTGGGCTGCTTTCTTTTCTTTTAAAAAAAATCTAAATAAAAGTAAGACTCAAAGAGTCTCTTACTTTTAAGAGTCTCTTTTTTAATTCCATTTGGACCCAAAAAGGGGAAAAATGTCTTAATGAGCTATTAAGAGCCCCCCTTCCCTCCCTCCCTCCTCCTATTGTGGGAGCTACAACAGAGCTTCTAAAGCCAGAAGACAATTTATGGTCTCTAATGCTATCCCTTCTTGGGACAATCATTAGAAAAGAAGATATTCAGCAGGGGCTTAGAAGTTCCCTTCTTTAGATGTTTGTGCATCATTTACTGAAGTTATTAGAGCATAAGGACTGCATGCTGGCTTAAACCAATGCTCCATCCAATTCAGCACATTTTGCTTTGCCCAGACATCTAAGACAAGTCAACTCACCATGAAGTATAGCTATCTTTGTCTAAATAATTTTAAAAATCAGCCCAAATCTGTGAATCAAGTCCATTAAAAAAAACCACTATTTTTTTAATGCCAAACTTACTTGCAGCCCTGTATCTGTGAACAGTATCTCTCTCTCTCTCAGTCTCTAGATTGGTCTAATCTATAGCAAGGGTGTCCAACCTTGGCAACTTTAAGATTTGGGGACTTCAACTCCCAGAATTCCACTACCAGCATAGTAGCCATGAGTTAATTTAAAGCATCATTGCTTCTTTTCTCCTTATTTTGATTTCACCTTTTTTTACATTCTGTACTTCATGCAGATATATCCAGGATCCCTGCTAGTTTGCTTCCAAGTTCCAATCAACTCTATCTTTGAACCATTTCAGAGTCTGAGAGCAGAGTCCACCAAATGGATAGCATTTAGCAATAGCATTTAGACTTATATACTGCTTCACAGTGCCTTACAGCCCTCTCTAAGTGTTTACAGAGTCAGCATATTGCCCCTGTATATTGTCAGCATAGGGGCCTCATTTTACCAATCTCAGAAGGATGGAAAGCTGAGTCAACCTGGAGCCGGTCAGGATCGAACTGGGCAGAACTTTTGGGCAGACTTAGTCTGCAGTACTGCATTCTAACCACTGCACCACCACTAGCCTCCAGTTTTGTTCGGTTACATTTCCCATTAGCTTTAGGCAATAGACAGACTGATGGAAATTGTGTCCAGAAAAGCTATGGCAATTTTCCCATCTGCTATTTCTCAGATTTATGGGGAAGCATCTTTTAGTTAATGTTTCTTTGCACTTTGTTCTACTGAATGTCTGCCATTTCTCTGAAACTGCTTTATTATATTTTTGCACTTTATTAATTCTTCCACTTTAAGAATTCCATATTCTTCAAATATCCTTTTTATTTTGTTGTGTTTCACTGCTTGGAAGAGCTCTTCATATATATTTCATTGTCAGCAGAATGTGGTCTTCTTGTCACATACACATGATCCCCTTGTGATAAAAAAAATAAGAATTATCATTGCAAATCAAATGATAACAGTATCTTAATTCTGTAGTCCTTTAAAAGCATGTCAATGATTAAGGGGTACGTGCAAATTTCACCCTGTTGTACCTAGACCTCAACCCTATTGCAACTTAGAACTAAGGAGAAACTTCTTAACAGTGAGAAGAATTAATCAGTGGAACAGCTTGCCTTCAGAAGTTGTGCTGGAGACTTTTAAGAAAAGCCTGGAGAGTCACTTGTCTGGAATGGTATAGGATCTCCTGCTTGAGCAAGTGGTTAGACTAGAAGACCTCCAAGGTCAGTTCCAAATCTATTAGTCTGTTAGTCATTTCAAATGCCACTTGGCAAATTCTTTCCAAATTCATTCCAATCCAAAAAGGTAGAATTGGAGACTGGCTGAGAGATTCTGAGAGCTGAAGTCCAAAGGTCTTTGGGTTCCAAGATTGGACACCCCTATTCTAATGTGTCCACCTTTAGTTCTGCTCCTACTGTTGGTATGTGGTATTTGACATGTTGTTTCTACAATATGAGGCTCCCCACAAGCCCAAGTTGTAATATTTGCTTTTCAAAAATGTGTCTTGCTTGTTGCTTCCTGATCAGTTTTATTATGCTTAATTTCCATTTTTATACTGGTTTCATAGTGCTGTGGCAAATCTTCCCCATTCTTGTAATACCTCTTTTATTGAATTTGATGTTGACACTTTTAAAGCAATATTAAACCTTCTTCGTATGAATTTTGGGTATGGCTATGTTTTTAGAAAACACAGGTTTTAACAAAGTTGCATTGTAAGTAATATTTAAAATACATAATAAATGTATTTTATTATTTTGTTTCTGTTTAATGATGTGGGCCATCATTAAACATTAAATTAAAATTAACTATATGTATGCCACTTCAAAATATCTGTTGATATGGGAAACAGTGTTAATGTAGATTGGATGACTGATGGCATTATGATTACAATATCATAATGTTGATATTAAGGCTTGAGTGTATATTTTGATTATGATTTTAAGGTAAAGTATAAACTGTCTTGTTCAATCCGAGACAGGATTGTCCTGCTATTACAGTTCACAGTCAATGAAGCATCTTCTGCAGATATTTCTTAACTTTTTTGAAAGCCAACATCCTTTGCCAACCAGTCACACAGATTGATAATGTGTCGTGTGACGAAGGGTTTATTTTCTTTGTCTTAATCTCCAGGAGTTAGAGTTATTAAATGAGCTAGGTTTCTGACTTGTTTTTCTTTTTTTCAGAAACTGAATGACCTTTCTGTCCACTAATTCTTATATACCCATTAATATGAACGTCTCTCAGTTTTTCTCCTCCAATTCAATTTCCAACCACCTAAATCATGGGTGCCCCACCTTTTTGCTTGCCTGGGCCAGACTGAGTGAAGAGGAGTCATCTCAGGCCACATATAACGCACATAATATAGTATTAAACGTATATAAATAACAAACTTCCTTTATTTTACACAGTCTTGTGGAACTGCATTACTAGCTGTCCAGGGCCACATGCGGTCCGTGGGCTGAGGGCTGGACACATCTGACCTAAATCTTCATCCTTGTCCCTTTCCTTAGTAAGAATGATAGAAGATCATTAAAGAGAGATCCAACCTAAAACTAAGGTGAAATTGCCTGACAGTGACATCAACTAATCACTTATTTGACTTGTCTTCAGAAGTTTCAGTGTGCCATCACTGAAGGTTTCCAATAAGAGATTTATTAGGAGTGGTATAGAGCAGTGTTGGCTAACCTTTTTGCCATCGTGTGCCAAAAGCGGGGGGAGCATGGCGAGGTTGCCCACAAGTGTGCCCACACCCATAATTCAATGTGCCCTGCCCCTGCAGATGTGCGCCCCCCACCCCGCTTTTAGCACATGATGGCACAGTGGGCCCAGTAGGTCCGTTTTTCATCCTCCTCAGGCTCCAGAGGCTTTCTAGGAGCCTGGGGAGGGCGAAAACGGCCTTCCCCACGCCCCTGGAGGCCGGAAACAGCCCATTTCCCAACTTCCGGTGGGACCAAAAGGCCCAAAAATCAGCTGGCCGGCGCACACATGCGTGCTGGAGCTGAGCTACAGCAACGCTTGCGTGCCCACTGATACGGCTCCGCGTGCCACCTGTGGCACTGTGCCATAGGTTCGCCATCACGGGTATAGAGTCTCCTGCTTGAGCAGAGGATTGAAATAAAAAATCTCCAAAGTCTGCTATTATTCCATGTTATTCTATTTTCTATTCTACGTCATGTCAATCTTTGAAGTTCAGCAGTGTCTGTAAGATTATTCTAAGCAATATGATGCCATGTGACCACTTTGGGGCACAGAGAGAAAAGACCAAGGTTTTCCCTATGACATCATGATGCTGTTTATATCAGTTTGATAACTGATGGGTGTTACTGACAAGCTCAACTTTTGTGTCAACTTCATAGGCAAATATGTATGTATACATGTGTGTGTGCTACATATGTATACATATACAGACAGACATAGACACATACAAACAATGATATAAAAGTGGTTTATTTCTTCTGGGACAGCTTTTTCATTTTCTAAACAGCCCTAAGATCGTCTGTTTGTCTCCCACCAAAATACTATTCAAGTCTTATCTTTTTAGAATAAGTCAAAGTTGGCTAAATACTACCATCTGACCAACTTCAGTTCTAGTCAGAGGTGGGTTTCATCAGGTTCTGACCAGTTCTGGAGAACCAGTAGCGGAAATTTTGAGTAGTTTAGAGAACCGGTAAATACCACCTCTGACTGGCCCTGCCCCCATCTATTTTTTGCCTCCCGAGACTCGGGAGGAAATGGGGATTTTGCAGTAACCTTCCCCTGGAGTGGGGACGGAATGGAGATTTTACAGTATCCTTCCCCTGCCACGCCCACCAAGCCACACCCACCAAGCCATGCCATACCCACCAAGCCACGCCGACAGAACCAGAAGTAAAAATTTTTGAATCCCACCACTGGTTCTAGTGCAGTTTTTTTCAAACATGACAACTTTAAGATGCTGGCTGAGGATTTCTGGAAGTTGGAGTCCACACATCTTAAAGTTGCCACATTTACAAAACACTGGTCTAGACCTTTTCTAACTTTACAACCTTGTCATGAGGAAATCGGGTCAATTCAAGACTCATTGTGGCTTGGAGGTGAAGGCAAGATGGATATCTCTATTACCCAAACAGAAGCCACTTAAACTGAGATCTGAATCTTTGCCTGAGATGACGCCTCAGGATGCTAAATGATAGGACCAGCCCTGCTCCAGGGACAGATTCCACCAACTGAAAAGGTTTTTCCCTTCACCCACAGTGATCAACATTACATTTTTAATCTTGTTTTTCAGATACTATATTATACTTCTTAAGCTGCTGATGTAAATTGTGCTTCTACCTATGCTTATCCTGCCTCAGTTACCTCTCTCCTCGGTCCTTGCAAGTCACCTCCAAGGTGGCAAAACAAACATTTTAGCAAAACTTGAAGATGATCTTGAACAATATCAGAAAAATTAGAACTAATTATAACCGATATTCTCCAGATTTCTATCTAAGTGCCTTTTGCTACTAAACCGGTCTTTAGATGTCAGCTTTGTCCCACATTAGTGTGCTGAATTTCTGGTAGCTGTTAAAAACCACATTATTTTGGAGGGCATATGGTGACCAAGATGGTAATAGAATAACAGAGTTGGAAAAGACCTTGGAGGTCTTCTAGGCCTAAATTGCTTCTCTCCTTGATTAGTTTCCATCCATTGCTTCTTGTCTTGCCTTCAGGTGCTCTGAAAAATAGATTGAGCTGGGGCTTCTTTGTGGCAGCTCCTTCGATATTGGAACATTGTTATCATGTCACCCCTGGTCCTTCTTTTCTTTAAACTAGACATACCCAATTCCTGCAACTATTCTTCATGTGTCTTAGCCTCTAGTCCTCTAATCATTTGATCAATGGTTTTTTTATTTCTCATTTTGATTTTATGACCTGCTTTATATATTTTCCATGAATATTTCAGTCTATTTATTTGTTGTGCATCACCAACCGTCTTACTGGTTTGTTGATATAAGTGGAATACAAATGGAAAGAATGAATGACTATTTTAATATTTATGCCTGTATTATACATTAGTTTCTATAGTCCAGATCTTTTCCTCCTAATTGGGAATCGCTTGTTAAAGATATTTATTCCATCCTAGATACTTCTGAAATGGAGTTATGTATAATTAATTCCTTTGGTGTTAAACATTCATTACAGCCTTTTCCTCAACCAAACAACTTTCATTTACTATTAAGAAATTTCCTCTAAAGTTTGGCCATAATTCCAGTAGTCTAACCATATCAATCTATAAAAACATTACCTCCCTCCACCACTGATTATTGAAATGAGCAAGAATGATATATTTTGTGGGAGATTATTTTTTAAGCTGCTTAAGAAAGTCTTTCTCATGGTTTGATAGATATTTCTTGGCAAAAATATGGAAGTAGTTTGCCATTACCTTCTACCAGGATGCTTTAACAACTTCCCGGTTTAACCAACAGTAATAGAGGCATCGCCTTCACTAATTCTTAATTACTTCCGGTTCCTACTACTGTTTTGCACTTGATTGGCTGCTAGTAAAAATCAGATTAGTTGATGGTTCTCTGAAGTCTATCTCCCCAATTTAAATGATTGCTTGTAGCAGTGGTGAAATCCTATTTTTTTTACTACTGGTTCTGTGGGCGTGGCATGGTGGGCATGGTGTGATGTGGTGGGGGTGGCATGGCGGGGGTGGCAGGGGAAGGATACTGCAAAATCTCCATTCCCACCCTACTTTTCAGCCAGCCAGAGGTAGTATTTGCCAGTTCTCCAAACTACTCAAAATTTCCACTACCAGTCCTCTGAACTTCTCAAAATTTCTGCTAGTGATTCTCCAGAACCTGTCAGAACCTGCTGGATTTCACCCCTGGCCTGTAGCTCTATGAACTCCCTGCTTCCCTGTTCTGGTCTCCAAGGAATGTATTTGTTTTGGAGGAATTGATCCTGCTTTACTGAATATTGTATACCTGCCTTCTTGCTTCAGAGATGGTGGAGTACTACTGATGTAATGTGATACCAACAAGAATGATTTTGCATTCAGTTCATTGCTTGGGATTGGCCTGAAGTCAGAAACTTCATGGTTTTAAACATCCAGCCTTTTTTTTTTAATGCACACACCTTTATTGTTCTCAGTTTTCTGTTTTTACTACATCAATGAAGTTTCTGGAAAACATGAACACTAGAGCAATCTTTCATCAGCCATCTATGGTTTTGAATCAACTTTGGAGGGGGGGTTTTTTCTGCCTCAATATAGAACTGATTTTCTTCATAATTTACCCATTACACATCTGAATAAAGGAGCACATAGAATTATTTAATGTGATATTTTCTTTTTCTCACTTATATACACTTAAGTATATTTTGTTTAAAAATGTATATTGTCCTGAATGTGTTATTTCAAAAGGCAACATATTAGGCAAACAATTATACTAAAAAAAAAGTGCCTTCTTCTCTAGAGACAGGGTTTATCAATGCTATCCAAACAGTGAACTGAAGCCGTGCATCTGGTCTGTAGAATAAAAAAGGAGCAACTTCTTTTTTCGTGTATTTATTTAGCTCAATAAATGAAGGATTCTTCATTTATTAATCTAAACAAAATGGATATGGCCTCACATATTTTGTGCCAAGGCATATTTTGATCACTTTACAGTGCAAATCACACTACATCTGAATGTTTCTTCTTAATAGTACTCTTCAAAGCTTAACTTTCTGATTTCAGTTTGATTTGAGAAGCAAATTTGCTTATCTTCATTTATGGACTGAATGGCTTGGGAAACTATACATATACAAAGCTGAAATAATAGCAATAGCACTTAGACTTATATACTGCTTCACAGTGCTTTACAGCCCTCTCTAACAGATTATGCTTACAGAGTCAGCATAAGGGGTGGGATTCTACCGGTTCGGACCGGTTCAGGCGAACCAGTATCTCCGACAATAAGCTGGGCCCACCCATCTGCCCCTGCACTTTACTTACCTTTATCTTCCCAGCTGACTAGCGCAACCGACCAGATTCTGCACCTCAGCTGTTTTAATTTCCTAGCACTAACGCGGAAGGTGATTTTTTGATCGCGAAGCGCATGATCACCAAACCAGTTGTTAAACCGAAAGGATCCCACTACTGGTCAGCATATTGCCCCCAAAACTTTGAGTCCTCATTTTACCACCTCGGAAGGATGGAAGGCTGAGTCAACCTTGTGTGCCATTATATGTCAGTTTATGAGTTCTTAGCAAGCTGGGAAAAGAAACTAGACTTACAGTGTTGAGATAACCGTTAAAGAGTTTTGGACTACAATTGGAAGGAGATGGGTGGCAATTAAATTTAATTAATAAATAGAGATCCAACTTCAAATTTTTATTCGGTCAGAATTGAGTGACTTAGAAACAGTCATGTCACTGAGTCCAACATACTCACATGTGGATTGTCAGAATAAATTGTGGTGTGAGGCACTTTATAAACACGTTAATTATTATTTGTTTTTTCATGATGACATAGTGATCTAGTTTGAATATGATTTTAAGTCATATTAAATAAATTATAATTGTCTAGGTTCATTTTAAAATATGGTATGTCACAAACCGTCATTTAAAACTAAATACACAGTGACAGAATTAAGTCACATTATAGTTTAATTAGGCCGGGTGAAGCTAGCTAGTGTAATGTTGTGGTTATGAGTATTACGAATGAGTCAAAAAATGACCATTTCACAAAATCTCTTTAATAGAAATTTGGGGTTATATTAATGATCTACTTTGAGCAGGAAACATAAAATCTCTTATGATTACAAAAGCTAAATATAAATCTTTGATTTTAGCTACTATCCTTAGATTTAAGCCACTGGGAGCTGGTTGGTATACAAAGTTACAAAGTTGGTTACAAAGACTGTCAGAAGTTCACAAACATAAACCTGTATAATAACAATATAAGAACACAATTAAAACAAAGGCAAAAAAATACATGGCATCAGAGAAATTCTGCCTTCAACTTTTTTCTAGAAGACATCTAGATGATGTTGGAAACCTCCAATTAGGATACCTGGAATGAAAATGAGGAAATAACTAGAAAGTTGCCCACTAGATTCTGCTTTCTGAAAACTTAAAAAAATATATTTTCCAGAAAACTGAGACGCTCATCTTGTTGATCAATATCAAATAAACCTGAAGGGGAAGTTTTGCAAGGTGAGAAAAAAATTCTCCCAAATTGAGTGAGGTAGGGGGGAAATGAAGATAAAACAGTGCGTTCTGTTACTTCTACGAATACTTATTGTAAAATGGAAACCACCAACTATGGGGATATGGTCAAGTCAAAGCTTCCTCTTTTTTATTACTTCAAACAAAACTATAATCTGATGAAGAACAGCATCTTGGTTTAGTAGCTATAACAGTAATCAAAAGAATGACGCAAGTAATACTTCTAAGATGGCTTTCAGGAAGTGGCTGATAGGACCAGGTTATACATTTGACATAGAAAGGAAGAATTATTAGCACATTTTTTATCAATACTATTCTTTATACCAGTTGAATAACAGGAAGTGGTATATAACTCTCATCCAAATTTAATGAGTATGCTTAAACAATATATTCTCTTTATAAGGGTCAAAAAAGTATCCACATTTTTATTCTTTAATTAATCTATATCATATTTAGACTTAGCTGCCTCATAATAATATATGTTGTACTTATGTTTTCATTTTCTTTCTCAGTTCAAGATTTTAAATTAATAAATTTATCAATTTAGAATTTATCTCAGAATTTTTTAAAATTTTGTCTTAAGTGTAATTTATCTCCTTTGAAAACTATGTCATTTAAAAACTTTTCTTAGATAATTGAATTCTAGCATGTTATATGAAGGTGGAAATGTAGCCTCTAGGCCTCTAATTGCTTAATTAAACCCTTGCAGTCCACTAATCAGTGGACTAGAAGTAAAATCCTAAACAGAAAGATGGAAGGAGCAGGGAATATTTAGTCTTGAGAAAAATCAACTAAGGGGAGGATAGTATTTTTCAAATACCTGAAAAGATGTCACATAGAAGACCTTTCTCGGTCCAAAGTACATATCATGAATTTGTAGATTTTGGTTATAGAATAGAATAACAGAATTAGAAGGGACCTTGGATGTCTTCTAGTCCACCCCCCTGCTTAGGAAGGAAACCCTACACCACTTCAGACAAATGGTTATCCAATCTCTTCTTAAAAACTCCCAGTGTTGGAGCATTCACAACTTCTGGAGGCAAATTGTTCCACTGATTAATTGTTCTGACCATCAGGAAATTTCTCCTTAGTTCTAAGTTGCTTCTCTCCTTGATTAGTTTCCACCCATTGCTTCTTGTCCTGTCCTCAGGTGCTTTGGAGAAAGCATGTTGTGACTGAACTTTAGAAAAACTTCCTAACAGTAAAAGCAGGTCAGCAATGAAATCAATTACCCAGAACAGTCATGAGCTCCAATTCATTGGTGGTGTTCAGACTGGACAACCATCTGTCTGAAATGCTGGAATATGAGTTCTTCTCATTGAGACAAGTGGCTCCTTTCAATTCTTGGATTCTGTCTCAAACTTATAGACATGACTTGGCAGCAACTTTCTAATATTCAAAACTGAAGTCTTTCCCAGCTTAACTGGGCATGCAAGGAATAAATACTTCATGCTGCAAGAAAGACATTCGATGGTTTTAGAATTTTCTGAGCTGAGAATGGGGATGACTTACATTTGGGAGTAATTCTTACCTTTAAATACATGGTGGCTTACGCTTCATTGTTCTTTTGGACAATTCAAGAGGCATGGTCAAGAGATTCAAGAAAAAGGCAGATCGTGAACTGAAAAAGAAGAATTAAATAGCATCTCAGAAAAGCTCCTCAGTATAATGGAAAGTGAGAGAGAAAAGAACAAAATCAAATCGTTTAGGTATACTATGGCTGAAATGTTTCATGTAATGTTTAAGGCACCAGGCTAGAAAATAGGAAAGTGCTCATTCTATCTTGCCTTAGCCCTTAGCTAGATAACCTTGGGTGAGTCATTCTGAGTCCTAGGAAGTAGACAATGGCAAACCACTTCTGAAATCTTTCCAAGAAAACTGCAGGGACTTGCAGTTCCCAGAAGTCAGCACTGATTACCTGGTCTTCATTTAGATCTTTGGTTTGAGCCTTACAATATACTTAGGAATCAATCCAGAAGAAGCTCAATCACAGAAACTAATGAACAACGTAGGTAGCATAGAGCAATAAATAAACCCTTCTAAACTCAAATTGTGATGGAGATATGGGTAAAAGAAGCAATGGATGGAAACTAATCAAGGGGAGACCCAACCTAAAACTACAGAGAAATTTCCTTAGAGTTAGAACAATTAATCAGTCGAACAACTTCCCCCCAGATGTTATGGGTGTTTCAACTGATTTTTAAGAAGAGATTGGACTACAATTTGTCTAAAATGGTATTGGGTTTCCGGCTTGAGCAGGGGGTTGGACTAGAAGACCTCCAAGGCAGGGGTGCTATTCAGCAGGTTCTGACAGGTTCTGGAGAACCGGTAGCAGAAATTTTGATTAGTTTGGGGAACCAGCAAATACCACCTCTGGCTGGCCCCAGAGTGGGGTGGGAATGGAGATTTTGCAATATCTTTCCCCCAGGAGTGGGGTGGGAATGGGGATTTTGCAGTATCCTTCCCCTGCCAATCGCACCAAGCCACACCCACAGAACCGGTAGTAAAAAAAATTGAATTCCACCACTGCTCCAAGGTTCCTTCCAACTCAGGTATTCTAATATTCTGTTAAATATTAATTTACCCAAAATTTTTAGGTAATAAGGAATGGGAAATTTAAATTTGATGTTATAGTTCTCATGTCTGTTTGATGTACCGTATATACTCGAGTATAAGCTGACCCGAATATAAGCCGACCCCCCCAATTTTACCCCCCAAAAGTGGGAAAACTTATTGACTCGAGTATAAGCCGAGGGTGGGAAATGCAGCGGCTACTGTTAAATTTCAAAATAAAAAAAGACCGGTCAAAAGTGCGAGGACCTGTCAGAAATCACCTTTTTCAGCCCTCTGGGTAGTCCTTTTGTGCACATGGACTACTCAGAGGGCTGAAAAAGTAATTTTTGACTGGTCCTCGCACTTGTGACCAGTCCTCAAACTTACGACTGTCCTCACATTTTACTTTTTTGCCCTATCTTGTCACCATGGTGAAGAGAAGCAGTTGTGAAATGAGTGACATGGTTTTAAGAATGCTGCACGGGCATTTTGCATGGTGACAAGATAGGGCCAAAACGTAAAATGTGAGGACAGTCGTAAGTTCAAGGACTGGTCACAAGTGCGAGGACCAGTCAAAAATAACTTTTTGAGCCCTCTGAGTAGTCCATGTGCATAAAAGGAGAACAAATATGAATAAATAGCAATAATTAGAAACACACATACAAACATACAATGTATTTTCTTTGAATATTGAATATTCCAATTATTTCCATGCAATCCAATTTCTTACAAATCAATTAATTATATTTACCAATAATAATAAACCAAATAATTTCCCCCAATATTCTTCCAAACCACAACTTAACCATTTCTGCTTTCAACACAATATACAATTAATAATCTCAATTATTACAATTCCCTATTTAAATAGAGCTTTTTTCTTTTGTGTTTTAAAATCTTGAACTCCCCTCTTTTGCCATTTGCCATAAATTTCCCATTGTTTGCACCAACCTTTTTTGATGAGGAAAAAGAAATCAAATCTGCCTTAGCAAACAGCAAAGCCAACAAGCTGTTTTAGTTTCACTTTGGGTTTCAGCAGGAGAAAAAAAAATGTGCTCTTTGCAGAAGGCACCTTTTTTAAAAAAATGTGCTCTTTGCAGCAGGCACCTTTTTTAAAAAAATGTGCTCTTTGCAGAAGGCACCTTTTTGTAGCCGGCACCGATCTTCTCATTTGTTTTTTTTAAACCCTGATCAGCTGTAGGGGGGGCCTTTGAAGCCCCAGGGCAAGATTTAAAGTGTTTTTTTTCCCTCTAGCCATCAGCTGGAACTCAGGAGGCAGTCCCAATAGATTGGGAGTGGGCGGGGTAAGCAAACCCCGTTCTCCCGCTGTTTCCTAGCTTGCAGGGAAAGTCATTTTTTTGTGACCCCCGTATAAGCCCAGGGGGCCTTTTTCAGGCTGAAAAACGGGCTGAAAAACTCGGCTTATACTCGAGTATATACGGTATCTGTAAATCTACATCTGAACATGTTCTTGAAATGTTAGTTGCTTACTGCTAGATACTAATGAAATATTTCCCATCCATGAACAACAGTTGGCATTCATAACCTAATAATATATTTCACTGGTGCTGCTACTTTAAGTGAACTGATTCTTCTACATAAAAATATTTATTTTTCTATGGATAGAGACAGAAAAGAAATATGAAAAGAAACACACAGGCTTTTTCTGTAAAGACAGACACTAAGGTTAGCCAAGAACAATTTTAAACTTGCCAACAGCCTCCCCAAACCAGGATTTAGCAGTAAATCTTAATCTCCACTGCTTAATTAGGCTGCTTGGCTTAGATTTGGCTGAAGTCTTTCGAATTCTCTCCATGGGCTAACTAAAATTTTTTATTAAAACTAGAATTAAATTGCATTAAATAGATGATTGCCCCATCAGTTTGAGGGTGCAGATCCTCTCTTATAACCATGACAGTTTAATTCTTTGCTGCTGTTTCCTTTCCAATGATTCAATGGGCTTATCTCTCACAGCTTCTAAATGTTGGCCCTCAATTTTATAGTCTGAGGAGATCTGCCATCAATATTTTTAAATCCAAAATTTTAAATCTAAATTTTATTTTATTTTTGGGGATCATTGTAGCTTGAGTTTTCTACAGATTACCAAGCAGCTGAACAGGACAACCCACAACCCATTGCAATGGCGTCATTCATGCACAAAATGAAGGGATATAATTCACACCAATCTGTATAGAATTCAGTCTTCTTTCATCTCTTTCGATATGCCTGAAATTAATCCTAAAGTAACCAGCTGCAGAACAGAATGAATTGCTCCCTGTCTAATGTATTCCTTTAAAATAATTGGGAACTTAATTAGTTATGATAATTTGTATATATGTTCAGTTAGATATACTTCTAGATGAGTCAGTTCTTATTGCTATCTATCAAAAGCGCTGTGTACTTACTCTGATTCCGTTAACAGGTTGTTGTTTTTCCTCCTAGTATTTAAAAAGAAGAATGAGCTGGTAGGAAAATACAAAAACTTTACCAATAATAGAGAATATTATCTCTTACCTCTTATAAAATTGTACAATATTTAAGAGTGAAGGCGTAACAATACTGTCTGAAGCCATTCTTAATTCAAATTAAATTTCTCTGGTATCCTGGTATCCATATCTTGGAAATTTCAACTCTCAAAAATTTCAAGTCAGGGTTATTGGACACTATTGTTGAGATCAGTGGTGGGATGCTGCTGGTTTAACAACCAGTTTGGTGAGTGTGTCCTTTGTGTGCGCAGTGCACTGCACTGCAATAAATGAACTGTTGTAAGTGGAGGACTAGCTGTATTCAATTAAATTGGTCAGATTAATTGTTTTATGTTTTTTAATTGTTTTAACAATGTGCTGGGCTTTGTAAACCAGCCAGAATGTGTTGGAATGAGGGGAGGGGGGGAGGACACCATTTCAAATTTATTTTTTAAAATTTGAAATGGTTTACATTTTAAATTTTAAAGAGAGTTTTTTCCCCAAATGTCATCAGTCTGCTAAACAACTAATTCCCACAACACTATCAAATTGTTTACAAAGATTCTTCTTTCCATCCTTCCTATTACCTACCTCCTCCTACTTATGACTATAACTATGTTGCTTGTATTTTTACGATTTATATTGTTCTGTTTGTTTCCTAGTATGATTTGATTGCTTATTAGTAACTTATAACTATCACTGTTGTATCTTATGATTCTTGATGAATGTATTTTTTCCTTTTTCTTTTTTCCTTTTATGTACACTGAGAGCATATGCCCCAAAGACAAATTCTTCATGTGTCCAATCACACTTGGTCAATAAAGAATTCAATTCAGTTCTGTTCTATTCTATTCTATTCTATTCTATTCTATTCTATTCTATTCTATTCTAATAAATTAATATATTCCCAATTAGCCACTAACACATAAAAACTACAGATGGCCTACAATATGCCTACCGTTATTGAAGGATAAAGGCATTAAGTGGAAGGGTAATTTTAAAAAAAAGTTCCGTAGTATTATTTTAATGCCTTTTCCTAAAAGGCATAAGCTTAAAACCATGTGAAATGCTTTGAAACATTGAACAACTGCAGATGCAAGAAATACTATCGCTTTCTTTGTCCCTTATTTCCTTTCATGTCTATGGACCCGTCTAATTTAAGTTCCCCTTTCCAACTAAACAGAGCTCCTCTCCATTCACGGTGATTCCAAGCGATAAGAAAAGTCCCCTAAAGTGGCTCGATGTTCGAAATATTCAAAACTTGGTCATCAATAGGCATAGACAGGTAGTTTGGCCTGCAAATTCTGTGAGTTCCCCAACCTACAATAGCATCCAAAACATCTGAAGGAAACACAGATTGTTAATTGCTGTCTAGACAGTTTATTGCAGCAATAAGATCAAAACACAGAATTGTGAGGTTTGGGGGTATGAATCATGCAGACTAAACAATGGTTTTACTGCATTTACAGAGAAGCTGATTTATAATGCTCTTGGTTCAGCAATAAAATCTTTCTATAGGTTATACCAAATAAATTTCGCCTCTTTCACATCCTCTTGTTATAATTCTGTCACCCTGATTTTTAAAGTATGCTTTCACAAACATCGGTGTGGAGGTCTTATCTAAGATTACCTTTCATACCATATTAAATATATAGTCTATCCATCTAATCTTGTTCAAGAACGCTACTTGTGTTCCTTTTTGTGACTGTAGCCGTTCTGTGTTTTAATTGGTTTTATTATTTCAGTACCGCTAACTGAGCATGCTCATGTGAGATTCATTTCTGATTCTTTTATCTAGGGTAGCAACCTAGAGGATGGGTTGGGAAACAGAATGCTCAGGCTTCAAATCTCTGCAATTTTTTTTCTGCAAAGCAATAGAGACCATAAACCACATTGGTGATTACAGTCCTAAAGCATGACGATAGTGGTAGAAATTATGGGGAAGGTTATAAAGTTTAGATGCTGTTATCTCCAGATTTCTTATTATTATCATTCTGTGCTATTTATTAATTGTATTTTACAGTTTTGCCTTTTTAGTGTTCTCTGAAACTTTTCCTGTTCAGATTGATAATCAAGCTCAGAGAAGGAATATAATAGAAATATAATAAAAATAGTATTTACAACATTTTCTATAATAATGTACATATTATTCTTAGGTTTGCAGCTTTCACAGACTACTTCATGCAATAAAAACTACATTGAATCGCAAAAATATACATTACAAAGCAAATTAATGCAATGAATTGTAGCAGTAGTCCATTAACTTATTAAAAATGCAGCCCATTTAAAATAAAAAGTTTACAGAATGACAAGAGAGAAACTAAAGGCAACAGCTGAATTCACATACAAAACAGCTAGGATTTTTATGATTGAAAAGCTATGATGCCTGGTTGTCATCCCACTCTCATACCATATACTATAATTTTGCAGACCATAATGGCTGGGTATCAAAATATATTAACTACATAATTTCTTGGAAGGAAGTTATGTTTCAAAGATATTATTGTGATCTTACGTTATATTCCAATAATCGGAAACTTATGAAGAGCTTTGTATATAACCTGCTTGGGCAATTGCAAAAAAGTTGATTTTGTATTCTCGGAAGGTTTATGGGTAACAGATTTTTGGTTTAATGATATGTGTCAGCTCTCAACCTTCACAACAGCCTTCTATCAAAGGAGAGGCAACATCGAATAGTACAATTTCTTTTTATATATATTTATTAAAAATTTTCACAGAAATAAAAGATAAACATGAAATAATATAGAATTAAGAAAAAGAAAAAAAGATGCCTAAACAGTCGACTTCTGTTCTTTACAGCAAATTTATTATGTCTCCTCTCTCTTTAAAGTTATATCATAATTCTCTTCTTTCCATGTTGAACCTTTTTTAATCAGCAATTCGATAAATCACCAGTTCCTTTTTTGCCATTTTCAGCAAAAGGTTCATAAGAGGTTGTCAACAATGATTTCATAGGATCCACACCAAATTCCCTATTTAAAAATGAATATAATATATTATTATTATGAAGGTTTACTATCATTTATTTATTTGTTTGCATCCCACTTTTATTATTTTTACAAACAACCTACAGCAGTAAACATATCCAACATGGCTTCCTCATACAACAACCACCCTGTGAGGTGGGTTGGGCTGAGAGGGAATGATTGGACCAAAGTCATCCAGCTGGCTTTCATGGCTAAGGCAAGACTTGAACTTACGGTCCCCTACTTTCTAGCCTGGTGCCTTAACCACTAGACCAGGCTGCTCACTGGGGTAAAAAGAGAAAAACCTGCCCATGAAATTAGGAAGTTAAATCTTTATTATTAAGGAAATCAGATCAAAATGGGGATAGGATCCTCAACCTTCACAGTAGAAACTATCCTATTGATTTTCGTTCTTCTGAATATATATCTTACAGCCTTTCTCCTGTTATTGCTGGCCATCCCAATAAATGGTGTGACCTACAATAAAGCAGGATTTCAGCTTATCATTCTTTCAGATTCAGACTCGTATTAACACATGGATCAATTGCCTACTTTTCTTACTCAACGATGCAGTCAAATTAATTTCATCCCATTTGGTCAGAAACTATGGTAACCTACCTATCTAGAAAACATGTTCTGATACACTGTCCTTACAACCAAAAGGCCTTTGCAATGTCTCTGTTTGGATCACAGAAACAGCTGCTCATAGCTCTCTTTCTCTTTAAGGAGAAAGCATTTCCACCCACCCACCCACCTCAAAAAACATCAGTGGAAAAAAATCATGAAGCTGATGAAAACAAGATTGAAGAATCCCTTTGAATCTTAAGCAGGAGTATTAGTCCTCCAGATCAGAAAAGTGAAGTGTTTTGCCTTTCTATTAAATCCAACCTAAGTGTTCTCACCTGAATTATGAACATAGAAATGTCTTTATTTGTGGAAATTTGCAATGGCACTGGGTGTTTTGTTGGTTTTTTTCCTTGAAGACATTTTGCTTCTCCTCCAAGAAGCTTCTTTCGTTCTGATGAGAAGCAAAATGTGTTCAAGGAAAAAAACAAAGAAAATCTAGTTGCCTTTGAAAAAGCACCTTTGAGACAACTATGACCTGGATGATTAAAGATCTCCATAGATACTTGCAATGGGTATTTTAATGATATGAATCAGATAAATTTCTTCCCCATATGATCCAACAATGACTAAAATTGCATTCCCTAATCCCATTTCTTAAGAAATAGGCCATGTAGAAAATATATAGGACTGCATAATAAATGTGAAAACTACAAAGCCACTTCCTCCTTTACATTGTTTTTGTGTTTATTGGTGTTACTTCCTGAGGTAAAAAATGCATGAAGACAAACTGTACAAATCATTTCTCTACTTATTTGTTAAGGAAATACGCTGTCCTTTCTAATTCAACTCTTAGGATCTCATTACAAGATTAAAATACCTAAGTAAAATAACACGTAATGTATAGTTTCATACATGATTCTAAATAGAAAGCATGCATATCCTGAGGCAAAAAAGCCAATTAGGGTTCTGCATATTTTTACATTAAGGATGGCTGCCATTGAAATGCTTTTGATTACTTCAGAAGCTTCAGTGTAAAATCTAATCCAGAACAAAGTTCTCAAGAAGATCTTTGGGTAATAAATTTAATCTACAAATATAGAAAATAATCTGGATACAAAATCAATCTTTGGAAAACAAAAATAATCACAAGATTTTTAAAGGAAGACAAAAATAATGTTCTGGGGGGAAAAAGAATCTGGTTGTTAGATAGCCCACTCAATGAAATATCTTGCTTTGCATTTATAAAATCTATTAGAGATCACAAAGTTCTCAGAAGATCTCTGAGTAACCCTTCAGATTGGAACAAATTTTGTAAAAAGATTCCAGGAATGTCTCTCTCTCGGTCCCCAGTCCCTTTGTTCTATATTTTTCCGTGGAACCAACCAATTCTTTTTTAATCTTGCTTACTGGAGTTTGTTATCAAGACAGAGAGAAGCATCAAAGCCACAAGTCTCTAGAGATTTTCTGCAGGACTCTAAGGCCATAAATACACATTTAATCAAAATACAGTCTTGTGAAGTGCTGGAGAACTGTATTAAGAACTTCATCAGCTAAGGAAGCCCCAGATAATCAGGGAAAAATAATCTTAAGGAAGGAGTGGTGAAGAGGGGGTTAGTAGTAAAATGGGCACAAGCACTATTCCTGTTTACACTTAATGGAAATTGACTCTGCTCCTTAGGTGGGAAAGGCCTGGCTTGCTTTAATGGAGATGCCACAGGAGTGTTATTTGATCAAGAATGCTTTCCACAGCTGTTGTTTCTTTCTCTCTACTTCGGTCAACATTCTCACAGCAATAATTAATTTAACACCTAGCCACAGACACAAAACACACAGTCCAGCATTGGAGATATCTATTGGGTGCAGAGTGTCTTAGTCTTGTTCCTTAAAAACATTTCCCAATGCTATTTCTAATGCCAACCCTGTGTATGAAGACTATAGCTCCAAATTGGTATCAGAATTTCCCAGTACATCCCAATGCTGGCTGGTTGAAGAAGCTGCACTAACCCCCAGTTATAAATGCTACAACTACCTTGTTTATTTATATATTTATATCCTGCAGAGTTTATTAATATATTTATACTCTGATTTTTCTTGGGAACCCAGTTTGGGTGACAGCATCTAAATGATACTAATGTCAAAAGAAAACTAAGTGTAGGAATATCCAGAGTTGTTGGTTAGGCTGGGTTGGAAATGTTCTCAGAAGGCAGCAGGGGAAAACTATTTCCAGGATCAACTCAAGTCTTTCCTTATTTCAATCCTGTAGTAGTTTTGGCTTAAGAAGTGGTGCCTTGTGTGAATCCAACCTGAGTAGGTTCATGTCAGTGGTGAAATTAAAAAAAATTTACTACTGGTTCTGTGAGCGTGGCTTGGTGGGCGTGGTGTGGCTTGGTGGGCATGGCAGGGGAAGGATACTGCAAAATCTCCATTCCCACCACACTCCGGAACCAGTCAGAGGTGGTATTTGCTGGTTCTCCAAACTACTCAAAATTTCCACTAGCAATTCTCCAGAATCCGTCAGAAACTGCTGGATTTCACCCCTGGTTCATGCCCTTACTAGAGCGAAGATCTATTTTAAAGTGATGCATTTTACAGGTAGTCCTCGGGTTACGACCACAATTGAGCTCAAAATTTATGTTGCTAAGTGAAACATTTAATAAGTGAGTTTGTCCCATTTTATGACTTTTCTTGCCACAGATGTTAAGTGAATCATTGCATTTGTTAAGTTAATAGCATGGTTGTTAAGTGAATCTGGCTTCCTCATTGACTTTACTTGTCAAATCACATGAGCCCAGGACACTGCAACCATCATAAATATGAACCAGTTGCCAAGCTTCTGAATTTTGATCAGGTGACCATGGGGATGCTGAACTGGTTGCAAGTGTGAAAAATGGTCATAAGTCACTTTTTTCAGTGCTGTTGTAACTTTGAACAGTTACCAAATGAACTGTTGTAAGTCGAGGAATACCTGTTCTCGGAGACATGTATAATCTAGTATTAATTATTATAATTTTTTATACTTTAACAATAATTAAAGGTTGAGGCATAGGCACCTGCATGATGCCTCATTTATCAAAATAACAAAAGCGGCATTGCATCATCGTAATGCAAACTCTTCTTCTTCTGTGTACATGTAGAGTGTCACAATGCACTTACAAAAGGGGCAGAGTTTGTGCTGCGTTAGCATGGTATTGCTTTCATCATGCACACATGCACACCGAAACACATATGAAGTAGGTGTATCTGGAGTGGGGGTAATGGTCGCTTCAAATGTTTTCCAGATATAACTGACTGTCAATAGATTGCCTGCAAATCATACAATGAATTATATACAGCAATGGTAAATGTAGAAAGTCTAGGAAAGGCCATCATGGAATATTAGTTCCTATAACCAACAAGCAGTAAGGAGCCTCTGTATGAACAGAGATAGATAATATAGATGATAGCTACATGAGATGGATGGATGGATGGATGGATGGATGAATGGATGGATGCTTGGATGCATGCAGTGGTGGGATTTAAATTTTTTTACTACCAGTTCTGGGGGTGTGGCTTGGTGGGCATGGCAGGGGAAGGATACTGCAAAATCTCCATTTCCACCCCACTCCAGGGGAAGGATACTGTAAAATCGCCATATCCACCCCACTCCAGGGGGAAGGATACTGCAAAATCTTCATTTCCACCCCACTCCAGGGGAAGGATACTGTAAAATCTCCATTCCCTCCCCACCCCACTAATCTGCTTTCCAGCTCCGTGTGCAGGGCAACAAAAGAAGACCCAGCGATCAGCTGGGACTCAATCAGCTGAGACTCAGGAGGCAACGAATAGATGGGGGCGGGGCCAGTCAGAGATGGTAGTTGCCGGTTCTCCAAGCTACCCAAAATTTCTCCAGAACTGGTCAGAACCCGCTGAATACCACCGCTGGATGCATGGATTGATGCTTGGATGCATGGATGGATGCTTGGATGCATGGATGGATGCATGGATGGATGCTTGGACACATGAATGGATGCATGGATGGATAGATAGCTAGGGAGTAGATAGGTAGATAGGACAGATAGACAGATGGAAACGGGCAGGTAACATATTTATTCTTTCGTCCTTCCCAGATTAAAAAAAAAGAGTTTTTATCTTCTGTCTGCTGAACTTTAGCCTCAGTTTCAACAACTGATCACAGGCAGTAGACATCTTTCCAAGTTAGAACTGGTTTTGGTTCTCTGTTTAATTACTACAGTATACCTTACTCTGCCTCCAAAAGGTGGCAAGATTGAATATTTGTTATTCTTGCTTAAGAGTAAAGCAACTAACACCTCACCATCTAAGAATGGAATGGAGCCAACTTTCAGCATAGTGTCCCAAAAGTTCAGCTGCATCAAAAGAGAATCATTTATAGTTTGCATGTTTAGATATAATGCAACATTACTTAGAGTGCTATTTCTGAAAGCAAAATTCTGGATCCAGTGCTGGATGAACTTAAGATGCTTTTGAACTGGGTATGATTCTCGCTGACCTCATAAATGCCATGCCATTTTCTTAGCACTGTATATACCTGTGGTATATACTTTCTTTTTTAAAGTTAATTTTTAATTAAACAAGTTTTTTACAGAATAAAAATACAAATTTCTGTTGTTTACAAAGAAAAAGAAATTAAACCAAAGTAAAAGAAAAGTGATAAACGAATAGGAAAGAAAAGAAAGAAAAAGAGAAAAAGAGAAAGATATAAAGGAACGACTTCTTTAGAGCAGTTAAAAATGCATTTATATTTTATCCTATAATGGCTCTCTTCTTCTTATATTTTACCCTTTCTAATCATCAAACCCATAAAAAGCAAGTTCATTTTTTTCCATTCTCATTTTATGGAATGGAATATTCTCATTTATTTTTCCATTCTCTTTTATGCCCATAAAAAACTTCCAGTCACCAACAAATTTAGTTATTACCTTTTCTCTAATCAGATAAGTCAGTTTTGCCATCTCATACAGTTGTGGTCTCTAATCAACTTAAAGAATGTATTTTTTGCACTTTCCACTCTAGTTTACAGCCCTGGGATTTCTAGTTTGCCCACCCAAATACTAACCAGATCTAACTTCTCTTAGCTTTTACAGGTCAGCTAGGTGCTACTGCGTAGTTGAACGTCTGTATATATTGGAAACACTGAAGTAGAAGCAATAGCCAAAGAAGCAGCGGCTATTACTCTAAGTCATTTCTGTGACCGATTTTTGATCTTCAGGCAAACAACATCTGGATTGGACCAGTTTTTCTCCTCACCTTGCCTGACCACCTTCCTTCCTCCCCAGCAGTGAGAACAATTCTTCTTTTAAACAGAACTGTTCCTGCCGAAGGACCACACTGGCTCTCAATTGCTAGCAGGGCTATATTTATGCAAACAAAATAGTAATTTCTACAAGCAGAAAGGCCAGATCATTTAGTCTCCTATTACAAGCCATTCTTGTGTTTATACCATCCTGTTTAGCTTACGCCTAATGCACCTCCTTGGTCACGCGCCCCCTGTACATCCCAAGAAATGTTTATGAAAATTCTGTATAAGCAAAATATTTTACTTTGCCTGGGGAAAAGTTCAGATATAGAACAGTTGCTTCCCAATAAAGAAGAGGAACCCGCTCCGTGCATCTCTTAAAAGGAAAACATACATACACAATTCAGCCCACCCACAGGTCTACAGCTTCCTTTTTCTTTCCTTTTCCCCCCCAGCATGTCAATTCACAGAAATTTCTCTTTGGCTTTGTTTTTATTTTATTATTTTTCAATTGACAAATATTCCTTAGAATATAATTTTATGTTATTTTATTTTTCAATAGACAAATATTCTCCCAAATATCCCAAGCTTAACAAGACAAATAAAACCAGTTTGATATTGATATGGTGTTTCTTAGAACAATTCTTGGCCATGACTTAAATAGATCTACTCTAAAATGCATGATTGTTAACAGGCGTGAAATATCTAAATGCCTAGTAACTACTGTCCCAGGGCATCTACAGAAGGGGTGAAAAAAAGGCATGATGACAGTGGTTCCTGTGCAATTGAAGCTCTACACCTTTTTTGTAAACCATTTCATGCGTACATAACAAAATTGGGATTGTGACCCATATTGTGACCATATTCAGGTGCCGTGCTAGCTGTATCTGTTCCTGGAACAAAGGTGGTCAGCTACACTTATGCCCTCATCATTTCATGGATATTGTATATCCTTATACTCATAGACAAGTATAAAACACTTGACATGAAAAGTATGTAATCCATCCAAATACTACACATATTGTATAGGTAGTCCTTGACTTACAGCCAGAGGTGGTATTCAGCCGGTTCGGACCAATTAGCCTGAACCAGTAGTCATCTTATTTAGGCACATTTTTGAGGCCGGGTGCATGCTCAGAAGGCATGTGCGTGAGCAAAGCGTGTGCATTGGGGGACGGGCGCATGTGCGGAAGGACGGCATGTGTGCAAACCAGGCACACGCACACATGAAGCGAGTGTGCATGCATGTGGTGAACCGGTAGTAACATAATGTGAAACTGTTTGTTTAGTGATTGTTCCAAGTTACAATGGAATTGGAAAAAAGTGACTTATGATTGTTTTTTACACTTACGACCATTGCAATATGGTCATGTGATCAACAATCAGATGCTTGGCAGCTGGCTCATACTTATGACAGTTGCAGTGTCCCAGGGTTATGTGATCGCCTTCTGACAAGCAAAGTCAATGGGGAAGCCAGATTCACTGAACAGCCCTGTTAGTAACTTAACAGTTGCAGTGATTCACGTAACAGCTACAAGAGAGATTATAAAATGGGGCAAAAACTCACTTAATAACTGTCTCACTTAGCAATGTAAATTTTGGGCTCAGCTGTGGTCATTACGTCAAGGATTACCTATAATACAAAATGTACTAATAGAGACAAGCCATGGTTGTCATGTAACACCAATGCTGCAGGAATTCTATTAGTTGGTAAGTTTGTCTTGGGGTAAAAGTCATGTTGTTGGCCATTATGAAAGTCCTACATGGCTTGAGGCTTGTTTACTTGCAAAACCACTTGATTCCTTCCTTGCCTAAGAGATGCTTGCTGAGAGTTGCAAGCGTAGCAGGAAGAACTCAGAAGCAAGCTTTTTCTGCAATCCTCTATGGAATCCCCCCACATTAAAAAATATAAGATTACCCTTCTTACTACGACTATTAAGACATTTGTAAAATCAGTTGGAGACTGAGGCACAGGCAGTAGGAAACTCCTATGATGGATGACTACATTCTGATGATTTGCAGCATTTTGTGGGCTGGATGATTATGGTTCATTTTTATATCTAGAAGTTATGAATACAGTTGCTTCCGATTTAATTTGCTAATACTGCCTTTATATTATTGCTGTGGGCCACTTAGAATTAGCTGACTGAACTGGCATAGAACATTTTGAAAGGAATGAACAAAAAAATAAATGATCTAATGTCTTCGGGATATCTTAGGAGCCGATTCTCTTAATTCCCCAATGCTAATTTAGTATTGTTTCATTGCCCTAACTAGATATTTTGCCCAAACTTAAAGGGGCTGTTCCTGCCTGAGCAGCTAGTTTCATTTCTCTACTCAGTTCTGATTATCTTTCAAATGGAGGTCATCAGGAAGAGCTCCAAATCAGAATTTTGATGAGACCAGCATAATCCACTATCTCACTGAGATCACGGTATAAGCTATATAGCCTTCCCGGACACTAGTTAAAAACTGCTGTTTTTCTGCCTCCTTTCAAGAAAACCATATTCTTTGACATCCTTTTAAAACTCATAACTGCAATAAATCAAAAGCAATTTGGCAAAGTATTGGGATGGCAAGAGGCCTGATTGGATCTGCCCACTTAGTTAAACTCAGTCTTGCTGAGACATCTTTCTGTTTATAAAATAGCTGTCACTTTATTGGGATTAATATATCATACTGACATACCATTCTCTTTGGGTGTCACAATAAAAATACATTTTAATGACAGGCTCACCTGTTAACTTTCCTATTTGCATTCTTCCCGTCTAAGATTTATGGAGTGGGTTTGTGTTTTTGCTTTTTTTCATTCACACCCGCCCCCTCCCCATTTTTTAAAGACCCTTCTTGCAAAGTAAACTTGTATATGCTCGCTGCAGTCTTGTTAAAGTTAACCATGACTGAATCTTCAGTTTTATGCACATTCATTTGGAAGTGTATAAAGTGACACTGGCTTTTGGGAAGATATGCACCAAAGAATATTAGGAATAAATCATTGCTTTCTCCTGCCAATATCCAAGCAAAGTATTCCTTGCTAAACTAAGCTTCCAGAAGTCTCACAATAACAACATTTCCTTTATATACATGTTTTTTCAATACGTGTATTTTTTTCAACTCTTTGCAAAAACAAACCACAAACCTGAAGAGTTGCTACTAGGGAAAGCTACACAATACCAAAAGCACCATTACTTCTGTTTCTATTCTATTTAGAAGACATTGTGAGCTGTGAACAGGGGTGGGTTCTACTTACCTTTACTACTGGTTCACAATGGGATCACACGCAGATCACTGATGACGACATCCGGGGCAGTGGGTGGGGCCTCCCGCCGGTTTTACTACCAGTTCTTGCGAACCGGTCCAAACCAGGGGCAACCCACCACTGGCTGTGAAGCTAAAAAGATATTCTGTTACAGTGGTGGAATTCAATTTTTTTTTACTACTGGTTCCGTGGGCGTGGCTTGGTGGGTGTGGTGTGGCTTGGTGAGCATGGCAGGGGAAGGATACTGCAAAATCTCCATTCCCACCCCAATCTGGGGCCAGCCAGAGGTGGTATTTGCCGGTTCTCCGAACTACTCAAAATTTCCGCTACCGGTTCTTCAGAACCTGTCAGAACCTGCTGAATAGCACCCCTGGTATGTTGCCATATTTTCAACCAGATACTGCTTTTCACAATAGTTTTTGGAAAGTTGTTTGTTGCTACAGAAATAAAAATGGGGGGGGGAATGCAGTCAAAATTGATCCTATTTGTTTTGATGGTGGTAAAATTAGAAAATAAAACTGGTTCCTCTTTCCTAGAAGAACCACTTGGCTGTAAAATATCAAGCAGAAAGTTGGATAATTTTTTTCTTTGAAAGTGATTGTCTTGAAAGGGAAGGTTTCCGGATGCATGTTCTAAATAGAAATTTGGGGTGTTAGGAAGTAATGGTTGCCTTGAGTTCATCCAGCTAGAGATGGGAAGAGACTAGTTTCCCCATCAGTGAGGAAACTGGAATATTAAACTGTTTCCATTTCAAATCCATCTCAACAGAACCAAAACTGAATTGGTTAGGGCTTGTACATTGTGAAAAGTTTAGAAACAAACTGCAGATCCAATTAAAATGCTTTAGTTGGTTTTTCATACAGATCAATTACATCAAGGCCACAGATTTTAAGAACAACGGGGGCCTAACCTAAAGCACTCTAAATATTATGTTTTTCAATGAGCGTGCAAAGTGGCAGAATTAGACTAATTGCATTGACCATACCTAGTAACGAACAGCTGAATCTTGGATCACATGTTTGCCATACGATCAACTGGTCTGCAGAATCAAACTTTTTCATTCAGAGTAATTTCAATTTATTGAAAATAAGTGAGATCAGCTAAGTTTTTAGCATGTTTCAAACCTTCCCATTGTCCCATGCATATGTTGAATATACAGAAGGCATAACTTGAAGATTCATAAAATGCTTTGTTCAATAAATCCTGCCAGAGAAACTATGAAATGTTAAATATTTTTTAAAAATGAAAAGGGGAACACAGTAAAATTACTGCAAATGGAAATTCTGATGGTCGTAAATCAAGCTGTATAAACAATGAATTCCATATAGGGCTCAGTTCTTTAAATGAAGCACTTTATATTGTCTTTGCATAGTACTAAATGCCCAGAAATACTAATAAATGAAGCGCAACGCACAGGATTTAGTCAACCCACTGATTGTTATAAGCAGCTCAACTGGTATTAAGAGTCACTGTTCACAAAAATTCCAATGCATCAAACTGAACTTTCAGCATTACTTCATAAATAAAATACTCACTGGTAGAGCCAGTCTTGCAAAAATCATCATCCTGACATTTGTATAGAGCAGGGATGGCTAACCTTTTCTGGACCGAATGTCCAAAGCACGCTCATGTAATACACGCACGCCCCCCCCCGCATGCGCCCACTCCCTGCGCATGCATACGCCCCCGGCATGTGCCCCGCCCCATGCATGCATGCACGCCTCCCTGTATGCACCCCGTGGATGCGCGCACGGCTCTCCGCACATGCCCTACCACTGCACATGCACAACAGAGACCCAAAAACCAGCTGGCCACGGGAGACACATCCGCATGTGCAGCAAAGCTAAACTGGAGCGATGGCTTGTGTGCCTACAGAGAGGACGCTGCGTGCCACCTCTGGCACGAGTGCCATAGGTTCGCCATCATGCACATAGAGCTTTCAGTCAAAGCACTTACATACTGAGCCCTGCACTTGTGAGGACAACTAGGGGTGATTGTTCCCAATGAAATCACAGATGGCTTGGTCATCCTTCCTACTTCCTAGCATGACTTCACAAGCAACTTACTGATAATATAGTTCCTATGCTACACAGTGATAGCTGTGCTTATCTCAAAGAAAGATAGCCTAGAAAAGTCTACACACGTTTGACTACTTATCAAGGAAGGAGAAGGAAGAAAAAGGGTAGGGAATTCCAAAATCAAACCCAGAGTTTCAACTACCAGAACACATTAACCCAGAGATGGGATTCTGGGATGATTCTCATCTTGAAGATATTTTGAGGCAGAGAACACAAACTTCTCTTGGTTGGTCCTCTCGTTGGATAAGAATCCACACAAATCCCTCCAGGTGGCCCCATTTTACATCTCTATGTATTCTGCTCTATACTTGTAGTTGAAGATTTGGATTCTCATTTAATTACTTATATTTTATGCTATTTTGTGCTACCATTATTGTATTTTTATCCTAGTAGTCTTGTATTCTTTATTTCATTTGTATTCCTTGTTGTGTATCTTATATTTATACTTATTACTTGTAAATTGAATATATGCATAGATATTCAGTTTTTAGGTTTTATATTGCTGTTTTCTGGCCTTATGGTCATAGTAAGTTGTTTTGAAGATTTGGGACTGGGAGTTGGATATTATTATTATCCCTCTTTTATTCATTAAACTCAGTCAATTGAATATTTAAAAATGTATCATAAATACTATTGACTGCCAACGTCCTAGGTATCAACCAGGTATCAACTTAAAATATATGATGTTCCGAGTAGCGCAGTTTTTCGCAGTTCCGCAGGTGTTATTGCAGGAAGCTGCAATTTCTTGATGCATTTTTGTAAAATTCTTGGTGCCAAGTGCCACAATGACAATGGGTATCACTGTCATATGTTTCATCCATAATCGCATAGCTTTGATGGTCAGGTCATGATATTTCGTGATTTTTTCTAGTTCTTTTTCTTGACTCTGGCATCTCCTGGTACAGTAATATCAATAAATTGTATGCTTTGGTTTTCGATGACTGTGCTATCTGATGTGTTGTGTTCTAAATGACAATCCGTCTGTATTTGAAAGTCCCACAACATCTTCACTTTCTCATTTTCGACAACTTTATTTATTATTAAATATTGTTATATCTGAATTTTCTGCCTTTGCAAAAAACCATCTTATTGTTTATATACTCAGATGTTACAACTCTTAGGTCCTTGGTTAGGACTTGAACTGTTAAATTTTTCCCAGTTCCAGATTGCGAATCAAATTGAAGATTAATACTAATACTAATAGAATATTCTGACTTTGCAAAAAACCACCTTACTCGGAACTGCTTTTTTCCGCTTTTTGTTGCTTCATGCATTTGCATTCCTTCCATACACAAAAAAATATTGTTTCTCTTTCAAAATATGAATAAATCAGGGGTGGGGGTGGGGTTCTGCAGCAAGTAACTTAGTTCTTCTTTTGTGATTGCAAAAGAAAGCAGCCCTACAAAAATCAATATATAATTTCCAAACCATAAAATAAGGAGGAATTAAGAAAGCTTGGTAAATATAAGAAATTGCAATTTATCCCCTCCTCTCATCAGTCTAAACTATATCAAAATGACTACTAGTATTGTCCAGTTTTCTGGAGATAGAATAAAATAACAGAGTTGGAAGGGACCTTAGAGGTCTTCTAGTCCAACCCCCTACTTAGGCAGGAAACCCTACTCCACTTCAGGCAAATGGTTATTCAATCTCTTCTTAAAAACGTCCAGTGTTGGAGCATTTACAACTTCTGGAGGCAAGTTGTTCCACTGATTAATTGTTCTAACTGTCAGGAAATTTCTCCTTATTTCCAGGTTGCTTCTCTCCTTGATTAGTTTCCACCCATTGCTTCTTGTCCTGCCCTCAGGTGCTTTGGAGAATAGCTTGACTCCCTCTTCTTTGTGGCAGCCCCTGAGATATCGGAACACTACTATCATGTCACCCCTCGTCCTTCTTTTCATTAAACTAAACATATCCAGTTCCAGCAACTTTTCTTTACATGTTTTATCCTCGAGGCCCCTAATCATCTTTGTTGCTCTTCTCTGCACTCTTTCTAGAATCTCAACATCTTTTTTACATTGTGGCGACCAAAATTGGTTGCAGTATTCCAAGTGTGGCCTTGCCAAGGCATTATAAAGTGGTATTAACACTTCACCTGATCTTGATTCTATCCCTCTGTTTATGCAGCCTAGAACTGTGTTGGCCTTTTTGACAGCTGCAGCATACTGCTGGCTCATAGTTAGGTGATTGTCCACTAGGACTCCAAGATTCCTCTCACAGTCACCACTATTGAGCAAAGTACCACATATACTGTACCTGTGCATTTTGTTTTTCTTTCCTAAATGTAGAACCTTACTTTTTTCACTATTAAATTTCATTTTGCTGGATGTCGAGCAACTTAGATATTGATCCTCTGGGTTACCACGCTAGCTAAGAAACTTGCATAGGAAAATATTGTGACCAAAGGTGTGATTAGCAGCTCAATTGGGTAAGAATTGGGTAATTATAGAATAGGATGGCACATCTACAGTGTTGCCTGGTAATTCTGGGAAATAGTGTTCAAACATTATAGGATACCAGTTTAAGAAACTGATTTAGATTACAGACTTAATGGCCTTTTGAGAACCCCTTCTGAAAACTGAACTATCATTTGCATTATTTCTCTTCTCCTTTTATCTATTTTTATGAAGAGTTTTGAAAAGAAGTTTAAAAACCAGCAAGAACTAACATAAAGAGAAGAAAGGGAAAAAAAGACAACATGTACAAAAAAGGAAGCAGAATTACATTTGGAGGTCCTCAGCCTAACCAGCACTTGCAGATTTAAAAAACAACAACAACCTCCTGACACCAAATTTCTTTCTGGTTTTGTAAAATAATTCTTCAAACCAAGCCCCTTTATAAAATGTATTCCCAACTTTCCTTTGGGTTGCAAGAAGAGCCATGGTCATCTTTTATACATATGTTTTAATCTTAAGATTTCCAAGGCATAGAAAAGGCGTGCTAAAATAATGGCACAGTGTTCCTCAACGCTATTGATGACTTTAGATTACATGTCTCATCAATCCCCATCCAGGATGTTGATATGCATATTCGTGGTGGGGAGAGGATGATAAATGAAGCTCTTTTTAAGTAAGATTTCCTTCAAGTCAGCTTGTTTTTTCCCCTAGCATCTTCTAGGAAGTTGGGTTTTTTTTTTTTTAACTTTTCAATTCAGCCTTTTCAAGCAGCTATATTTTAAAGGGGGCATCTAAAGTGGAAATTGTTTTCTTTTCCCCTCTGCTTATTCCTGTGACACAAGAGGTGGGGGGTGGGGAGCTTTCTTTGATTTCTCTCCACTGTCATCCCTGGACAGAGAGATTTAGCACAAATAAATAAATCAGGAAGTCGGTCCAAGTTTTGAGAGCTCAAGTTACCTTTAGATGCAGGTAACATTAAGCTCCAAATGATAAACAAAGGGATGGGGGGTGAGGGGTTAAAGGCATGCAGTTTCCCTGCTCATCTACAATTAATTAGAAGTCAAGCAAGAGCTAAATTCTGTGCGTCGGTGAAAAGATGTTATGCTGTAGAAGGGGATATGTTTTTCTTAAATACCTTTGCATTCGTGATTCATCCAACCCTAGTACCATGATCAATGCACTTGCCTTATCCTGGATAAATTCTCACTGAAAAAAAGGAGAATGAGAATAGCAAATCTCTCCACTGCTTTTCTTATCTTTGATAAAGCACCCTGGTATATGGTAAGGGAGAATGGGGGCAAGAATAATATATTATTTTTTTCCATTGTTCCTGAATATTGGGCTGTTGTTGTATCACACACATATACCATCCTATTTTCTGCACCAAGATTGCTGGTGGTACTTTGCTTTTTCAATGGACGGACTCCAAGACGTTGGTTAATTTGGATATAAAATGTGGTTAATTATTAAAACTACATCCCTAATAATGAGGATCTTCAAGCTGCACTTCCTTATATGTTTTCTGTAGAATGCTTCAGTGTTTTCGGAGCTTGGTTATTTGCTTGCAGACATTTCATTACCGAGCTGGATAACAGCATCAATGGACTGATGATGTTATCTAGTTTGACAATGAAATGTCTGCAAGGAAATAACCAAGTTCAGAGAGCACCAAAGACCCCACAATTCAACCTTGAACTACAAATATTCTTTTCTATTGGTCCTGTATGTTTTCCTTTATTAAGCCTATTGTCCACATAGGATTTATTTCTGATTAGCCATTCACAGGCTTCAACAACAGGGGTTATAACCCCCTGTCATTGATGAAGTGAAAAAGAGATGTCTTTCAACATCACCTGATTAAATTAACTTATCAAAACATACTGTATGCAATTGTGATTTTAAAGACAAACACACACACACATATATAAACATACATACATACATACACATACACTCACACCCACACCCACACCCACACATAAAGGTAAAGGATCCCCTTGCACATATGTGCTAGTCGTTCCCAACTCTAGGGGGCGGTGCTCATCTCAGTTTCAAATCCGAAGAGCCAGCGCTGTCCGAAGATGTCTCCGTGGTCATGTGACTGGCATGACTAAATGCCAAAGGCGCACGGAATGCTGTTACCTTCTCACCAAAGTGGTCCCTATTTTTCTACTTGCATTTTTTACGTACTTTTGAATTGCTAGGTTGGCAGAAGCTGGGACAAGGAATGGGAGCTTACCCTGTTACGCGGCACTAGGGATTCGAACCGCTGAACTGCCGACCTTTTGATCAACAAACTCAGCATCTTAGCCACTGAACCACCGCATCCCCATACACACACACACATGTATATAAAATTTTAATTTTATATATAATTGTAATTTTAAAGAATATATATATATAACCCAGCACATGGGAGGGAGCAAACTGCATCCTTTTCTCCTTTCCGCTCCAATCCAGGAGCCCTCAAGCAGTCGCATTCACGACAAACCATTTTATACCAAATTTATATTTCGCTGATAAAGAAATAAAGGGAAACTAGTATAGATCTATTTTAAGCTATTTAGCTCTCATCGCTAGGTATGGCTAGTTGATGAGAGCTAAATAGCTTGAAATAGATCTATACTAGTCTCCCTTTATTTCTTTATCAGCGAAATATAAATTTGAGATATATATATGCACACACACACATACACACACACGCATTTAATTTTAATTTAATATATAATTGTAATTTTAAAGAAAAACATACACATGCACATATACACACACATCTTAATTGCATGTAATATTTCCTCAATCTTTTTGTCCTTCTAAAACATAAAGGAATGTGATGTAAAATGTTTGCAACTTGGGAAAGTTTGCATGAAAATCTCTCCCCCCCCCTCACCCCTCAAAGCATGTCTTATTTTAATTAAAATTATTCTGACCAAAAATAGTTGCTTAATTAAACCCCTTATGGAATAGGGCATAAAACAAAACATCAAAGATGATGAATCATAAAATAATTGCTAGTTTGTTGAGGAAAAGTACCCAGAATTTATTTCTATGTAGAAATTCTATTTCTATGCATCACTTTTGACTCAGAGATGTTTTAAAACATCCCTGAACAAGTCTCCAAAAGGTGCTTTGGTGGCCGTAATCAAATATGTTTATGTAGGAGCAAAGCTAGGTCTTAAAAACTCTAAAACACATTTAATCATTTGCAATGAAGATCTCTAAGAACCAAGGCTTAGCTTGGTTAGCCTGAACCTTAGTTTATATTCTGGTAGCATGCAAGCTCATTCTTTTTGGTTAGTTTATGGTTAAATACACTCTGTATACCCAAAGAATGGGGACAATTCAAAACCAGACTTTAAGTCTTGTGTGACATAGCTAATTTTACATGGTTCTGAGTTGACATGTTGTTCAGTTACCACTCATCTAGATGTTACTTTAGAATATTCTATTCACTCATGATGAATATTTGATTACATGAATAGTATTGCATAACTTGAACACTTAGTTCCCAATGATGTCAAAGGTATAATTAACTTTAAGAGATTTTGAATGGTAAAAAAATTAAAGGCTGGTTTATTCACATTAAGCATGAAAGACAGCTGGATGACTTGGGCAAGTCACTCTCTTTCAGCCCAGCCCATTTCACAGGGTTGGAAGGGACATTGGAGGTCTTCTAGTCCAATCTCCTATCCGAGTAGGAGACTCTATACCCGTGATGGCTAACCTTTTTCCAATCGCGTACCAGGAAGGGGGGGCGGGGGATATTCACATGCGTGTGTGCCCACACCCATAATTTTATGTGTCCCGCCCCGCGCATGCGACCCCCGCTCCTGGCATGCGATGGCCCAATAGGCCCATTTTTCTTTCTCACCTGGCTCCAGATCCTCTCTCTGCATTTGGGGAGGGCAAAAACAGTCTTCCCCACCTCCTCGGAGGTTCTCCGGAGGTCCAAAGGGGCCCGTTTTCCAACTTTCGGTTAGACAGGAAGTGACTTTTTTGCTGTCCCCAGCCTCCAGAGCCTCCTAGAGAGGCTGAGAGCTGAGCCGGTGTGCCAGGCGACATGGTTCCGCATGCCACCTGTGGCACGCATGCCATAGGTTCGCCATCACGGCCCTATACCATTCCAGACAAATGGTTGTCCAATCGCTTCTTAAAAATCTCCAGTGATGGAGCACCCATCTGAAGGCAAGCCATTCCACTATTTGATTGTTCTCACTGTCTGGCAACTTCTCCTTAATTCTAGAGAGATTAGATCTCTCTTTGATAAGCTTCCATCTGTAATTTCTTGTCCTGCCTTCAGGTGCTTTGGAGAATGTGTTGCCTTACTCTTCTTTGTGATAGCCGTGCAAATATTGGAAGATTGATCTCATGTCACCCTTAGTCCTTCTCTTCGGTAGACTAGACATAGCCAGTTCCTGCAACAATTCATCATATGTTTTAGACTCCAGCCCTCTAATGATCTTTGTTGCTCTTCTCTGCACTCTTTCCAGACTAACAATGATTATTTGTTTAATCACATTAATTAATTAATTATACCATAGATTATAAATATTGTATTTTTGTAGCCAGGAGTGAAATCTTGTGAGCTGTTGTACCTTCAGTGCTAAAATAATTTGACCTGTCTTCAGTGCTAAGTCTTTCCTCCAGAGATGGACTCATTCTTTTTTAGTTATTCATTTATTTATTTCAAGATTTATAAGGCCACTCAATTCAGCCAGTAAGACTCTGGGTATAAGGTAAACAACAATAAATCAAAAAGAAGTAAAAACAAAGAAAATAATCTAACAACCAGAAACAATATATAAATCCAAAAAATAAAATGAAAATTAGAGACCAAGCATACAATAAAACAACCAAA
>WNWU01000126.1:2771870-2803985 GCA_012654045.1 Ptyas mucosa
CACTCCTGGGAGAAGGATATTGCAAAAACTCCATTCCCACCCCACTCTGGGGCCAGCCAGAGGTGGTATTTGCCGGTTCTCCGAACTACTCAAAATTTCCACTACCGGTTCTCCAGAACCTGTCAGAACCTGCTGGATTTCACCCCTGGTTGGGAGAGGCCATTTCACCCAGTGAGTCCAATCCCTGCTCACTGCAGGGCAGACAGTTGCCTGGTTTCTCTTGAGCTCATTGATTGAGAAGGTTCATTATCTCCCTTGGAGATTGATTCCTTTGTTGAGTTGTGCTTATGGTTGGCTGGCTTTTCTGTCTTACTGTAACTGAAAACCAGTACTCCATCTTCTGCTCTCTGGAATGATAGACACCATAGACATGTTAACCTTCTACGTTGCATCCTTTTAATGTCTTTACTGTGTTCGCTCCCTCCAGTCATCTTTTTCTCAAGATTTAATAAACTCAGTCCCTTATATAAATCTTTTGTTTTCTTTGTACCCATTTCAATTATTCTGAGCTCTTCTTAAAATGTTAGGCATAATCTGCACCATACTTGAGATACAGAAATAGTTGCATTTCTAAGCCATTGAGAGTTAATTTCAATGTTTCAAACAGCATTAAAGTTACAAATAGCAAGTTACATAAATGAAACAGTGGATAAATGAACTCTGCATTAACAGCTACTCACACTTTTCTAATCTACCATCATTACCTTGAATTTTACTTATACTGTATATTTTAAAATATCAGCTCACTCAGCTGTGTTTCATTTGCAACTTTTTAAACAAAATCTTTTAGCCCTTAATCAACTGGGAGAAAAATCTTGCTAGAGAGGGAATTTTGAAGCACGAGTATTGGGTCTACTCTTTACTCAAGAAAGGAGTAACAAACATATCATTAAAAGTGCTACGTGGTCTTGCTAGAGGCTTTATATAGGTTATCAAAACCAGCCTTAGTTCTCCGTCTGCCACTTTTCAGAATGATTAGGTTCACACATTGCAGTAAACCAGAGTTTTTTTAAACTGTTACCTACTGAATATATGAACCAGTTAAAATAGTAGTTAAGGCATCAGGCTAGAAACCAAGAGATGCTGCCTATGTCTTGCCTTAGGCACAAAACCAGCTGGGTGACTTGAGCCAGTCACTCTCTCTCAGCCCTACCAAGCAGGCAATGTCAAACCACCTCCAAAATCACAGGGACTTCTCCAGGCACTTCTCAGAAGTCAGATCTGACTTGAAAATGTACACACACTGAATACACCACAGCATCTTATTAAGCCAAACTCAAACCACTTTACCAAGACTTAGTGGAAAGTGTGACCTAGGTTAGAGAAGGACAGCAGCAACTAGTAAGCCAAAACCAGGGGCATGGATTCAATCTTTGTCTGACCAAAACATTGTGCAGCTTGTTTGCTTGGGCTTAGATGTGTGAACTACTTAAACAACAAATTAATGTTGCCTCTTGTGAGCACTGTGTCTGCAAAACAACTCGCCATTCAAGAGGAATGCATATGTGTTTCCTATTTTGTCCTTCATTGGAGCAAACTGAACCACAAACTTGTCAAATCTATTTGACACGTAAGTGTGTTGTGTGAAGCCAGCTAGGAGGCTGGTTTAGGATTTCATGTCTGAGTTTATACCCCACAATTAAGCCAATGAGTTATAAGTTTCGCATATCCACACCCAGCTAATTTTTTGGGGGTTATAACAGTTTATGGGGCTTTGTGATTTTTCTGTGTTGGATGTCCTATTTGATTCCAGAAAGCAATCCAAGAATTAACTTTGATGAACTCAACTCAGGGTGTCACACAAATTAACAATAGTGGGTTAACTCAGTAAAGCACAGTTCAGTTAACTTTGGGTGAGCCCATTGTGGAAATTCAGGCTATATAAAAGGCTGTATATTCTGTGTCATAAGGGAGAATTGTATTTGCAACCTTTTTTACAAGGTAATCCATTCACAGTTTGGAAATCTTAAGCAGCTTGTCCTTTATCCCCCCCAAGGACCATCTTATCTTTGAACATTCGCTTGAAACCGGATTGTCAGATTCATGCAGGCTTCTCAACTCCTCTGTACATCCCTTTTTCTTTCTTCCTCAAAGTGGAAATCCCTCCCCACCCCACCCCACCCTTTTCAAGGCAAATAAGCTAAAGAACCTGCAAGCCTAGAGCTAACCCCATCTGGGCTGCACACATCTGGATGACCACCAGGTGGCAGCCAAGCCAGATTTCACGGTCTCTCTTCTGCCATCTAGTGGTCCTCCGGATTTTTGGCAGAAAATGAAGTGAGCTCCCCTCCCACACACACACACACACCCTCGAAAATCCAATTCAAGGAAGGCATTTTCACGGAATTAATTTATATATATATATATACACATTCGCTCAATGGCCAGTAGTGATTTTCACCATTTCCTCTTTTGGTTCTTTTTCTCTCGAACTCGACGGCTCTGATTGTCAAGTAAATATTTGAAGCCAGCCTACCCAAAGAAAAAAAAAGGGGGGGGGAGTAAAGAAGCAAGGGATAAAAGTTTGCACGAAAGCTTCCTCCGGAGGAGGACTGGGGGGGGATGTGGTTTTCTTCAGTGTAACGGGGGGCGGGTGAGGATGCTTTTCAGGATCCTTTCCACGCGCGCACGGACAAGCCCTAAGTTCTCCATGGAGGCAGAAGACAATGCGAGGGGAAGATAAGGGAGGCAGGGGGAGGTTGTCCAGCCTGCCTAAGAAAACCAGTTCTGCCCCGGCTGTTTATTTACTTTCAAAGATGGACTCGAGAGCTGCTGCTCGGCTCTTTATCCTCTCTCTCTTCCTTCCCTTCAGGGAAATACCACCCAATCGGGCCGGCGGGCCTTTTGCGCGAAACCCCTCGCCTGCGCGGCGGCGGCAGCGGCGTCCGGCATCCACCCTTCAATCACCCGGACGAAGCCGGGCGGACAGGAGCGGGGCGAGGGAGAGACTACAGTGCCCAGCGTCCCCTTCTGCTCCCTGATCAATGGACCTTATTTGAATAATCTGTGAGCTCTTGGACTCAGGCCAATCAGCTGTCAGGGACCCATGATAAATCGCAATGCATTATTGATAATCATAATTACTCTGACATGCGCATTCCGCTCTTTGGGAGTAATTTCCCAACTCCAGGAATTTGTTGTGAAGAAGAAGAAAATAATTGCTACTATTTTGCTCCCGATGCGTGTTGTGCACCATGTCGAGGCGCAAGCAAGCGAAGCCCCAGCACATCCATTCGGACGAGCGGCAGTTCCCGGATGTAGCAAATGGTAAGGGGAGGAAAAGAAGGAGAAAAAAAAAACCGAGGGAGCGCCGGTCAATTTCCAACTTTAATTGATGGGGGTGGAAAGAAATCAAGCAGGGGGATCGGGTTGGGGGTGGGGGGTTTGCATGCTTTTGTGCGCGTGTGAGTGGCTCCTTCTCCCACCTACCCCGTGGCGCATCGGGGTTTCTTGACCGGGATCCTGAACCAAACTCTCGAAATCTGGACCACTTCTCTTTCATCCTGATTTCTCACGACTGCGGGAGCAGATCGGAAAGTGTGTATCTTTATTTCTTAATATGCGCCACCCCACCCCACCCCTTCCACCCCATATTCTTTCCTTCATCTATCGGTGCTTGAAAGTAGGTTTTAATTTATCGGTGGGAGGGAAACTGAACTCTGAACTCAGACTATTTTTATTTATGGAGAAGAAGAAGAAAAAAAATCCAGGTTTTCGTCATGGGTGATTCTCTTTCTTCCCCCTTCCCCCCCCCCCAAGCCCCTTCTCCGGTTGGGAAAAGTTTTTCTACCTCCTCAATGTAGGTTGTCTTTAGCATCTCTTCCCCCCCTCCCTCTCAATATCCTCGGGATTGATTTGGAGCCATCGTAGCCGAAAGCCGCGGCCAGAAGGTAACTCCCTAAATATTTCTGGAAGGGAGGGGTGCGCCTAGAGGAAGGCTGCGAAATACCTTTTGTGATATCTCTCCCCCCCCCCCTTCTTCCCCGTTTGTGCCTCTTATTTGGATGAACTGCTGCTGCTTCTGCCATTTAGTAACTAAAAACTCGCCGAGAGAGAGATTACAATCGCTCGGGACCTTTTGTAGCCTGACCTCCAGCCATCTTTGATTTCCGACTTCCTAAAATAACTCCCGTGAGCTAATGTGGTGGGGGGGGGGGAGAAGGGAGGGCAGAGAGCTTTTAAAAAATCTTCCCGAAGTAGCTGCATGGAACCGCCACCTCCTCTCTCTCTCTCTCTCCCTCTCTCTCTTTCTCATTCACTCACTCACGCGGATCTCCTATAATTGATAGCGTGGCTTGATCTTTTGGCAGATTTAATTGATTTTGATAATGGGGAGGGGGAGCCGGCGCTGGAAAAGAAGCGCTTTGGTGATGGTAAAAGCGCAGAACTGGACGAAAGGGGGAAAGGGGAGCATTTCGGGATGGTGCGCTGAATTGGAGAAGAGGACTTTGAAATCTCCTCCAAGGTTTTGGAAAACTGGATTTCAACTCTTATGATCCATCCTTTTTTTTTTCCTTTCCCCGGGGCGGGGGAGGCGCATGGGAGATGAATGGAGTCAATGGAGCCACCAGGAAGGGGAAGACACTTTAGGAATAATCAGTTTAGTATAGAGAGCCCTGAGCTTTGTAGTTTCGGACGTGGGGGGGGGGGGGGGTGTGATACTTTAAAATATTGGAAACTATCCTAATCGATACGCCTATCGCAATCTTTTTTAAAAAAAATAATCTCTCTCCCCCGGCTCCAGAGGCATAAATGCAAACTTTGGGTGAAATATTTAGGTCTACTTTTAATGTTTAAGCAAGCGAGGAGAGGGTGAAGATCTCCCTGAAGCCCAGATCCGCCATCCCAATTGATAGGAATGCATATTTTGGGAAAGGGTGGGTGAGAGCTGCAGGAGGTTTGAGTCTCTTTGCCCCCCCCCCCACTCCTCCCCTTCAGCCGCCCTCTTTTCTTTTGAGTCCAAACGTGCAATTGTTGAGCCCGGTTAATGGTGATTTAAGAAAACGAGCGAGCGAGCCCAGAAGGCTATAAATCCCATGTTTAATGCATGACTGTTTTTCCTTTGTGCATCTGGTTAGGATGGAGCTGGCGCGGGAGGGGGGCACGTTGGAGGTGATGTTGCCACATGTAAATCTCGCTGCCGGCAGCTGGAAACCCACCCCGGAGACTGTCTTGAAACAAAAGGGTTAATAACTTCTTTGGAGTTGCGTGATGGAGGGGGGGGGAGCGAGGGCAATCGGAAGATTAGATGTTCCTGCTTAAAGTGTGTTTGTGCTCCCGCTGCAGAGCTTCCAAATAATACTTCTTGAATCAATTTTACCTCATAACACACAAATTAATTTGCAGCTAAGGCTTCAGCTGTGGTTGGGTTGTCGCTTTAGGGTTTGCGGAACCCTTTAACATGGGAAGAAATGGGGATTGGGGGAGGGAGGGAGAAGAGAGAGAAAAGGCGACGTCTTGATAAATCTTTTGAGTATGTTGTCAATCTGGGAAAAAGCATCCGCGCTTTTTAAATCGCGCTGAAATGTTTGTTTATAGTTGCGGATCCGGGATGTTTCGATTGCTCTGCTGCGCCACCTCGAGGATGAGGCCGGCGTCGCACGGCCCATCAGATTAAAAATGTTTCCCTGCCTTTGGGGTTTTTTTTTTTAATGCTCAGGGGTCTGAAGGATCGGATGAAATGGACAGCGACACCCAGACGCCTATCTTCACAGAATGTAGCTGAAGGTTCACTGAATGAAATTTCTGAACAGGGTGTAAGCCAATGATGATGCGGTCACATTAAAAGAGGGAAAAAAAGATTGCATTTGATGCCCTTCAAATAAATTGGGCCAATTCCCAGCTAATAGAAAATTGCAGAAGATCGAGTTCGGCCTATCCAGCCTATTAAATCACTGTACTGAGCAAGGTACTTGATCTCTCAGGTTTCTTTAAACTCTCCTGCTGAATTTGCATGCAACAAAGCCAAAAAATGCTTTACTTGCATTTTATATAAACTCAGCTAGTGTGGCTTCATTTATTCAAGAAAATAAGCAAATTAAAGTTTAACACACTGTCTGAACCCGACTGTGGTTCTCTGTCCATTCCAATTCTGAAAGGAATGTGCTCAAAAAGGGGGAAAAACCCCAGATATTTTGGACATTTAGCTTTAACTAATATGACCACTTGTCTGAGATTATGGAAACCCTCCTGCAAAAAAATTAGCTAATACTCCTATATACGTAATCAAGCATCTTGTGCACTTAAAAGATTGCAGCACTTAAGGTGGCAGGGTTACAGTATCAGAAAACACTTCGGAAGGGTTCACACAGCATGCTGCTAAACCTTAATGTGGTTAGTTGACATGTGCCTTTGCAAATTGAACCTCCTCACTCTTCTGGCTAGTAAATGGTTGAGGGTCCTCTGTGCTGTATGAATGCAGCCTTTGCTTCTCCTTCCATTTGTAACCTCAGGATAAGCCTGAGAGGTAGATGTAGCCAAATACTGTAAGGAATTGAACTTGGGTGTTTCACATCAGCCTCAGAGGCTGGATAAGAGAGTCAGTCTGGTGTAGTGGTTAAGGTGCTGGCTAGACACCAAGAGACTATGAGTTCTAGTCCTGCCTTAGGGATGAAAGCAAGCTGGGTCACTTTGGACTCATCATTCTCTCTCGGTCAATCCTACCTCTCAGAATTGTTGTTGTAGGAAAAATAGGAGGGAGGACTGCTAAGTATGGACGCTGCCTTGAGTTAACAAAAATAAATGCAGGATTTAAAAAAATCTAACATACTTTCCAAAGAATGGAAATTGTGTTGCATTACTGTACTGTCAAACTCTTGCCCTCTATTTTTGTACTGGGGGATGTATTTAAATGGTAGGGAGAATCTTTTTAAAGGTGAGATATCATAGAAGATATCTGACTGTTAACAGTTTGTGCGTGGAAGAAGTCTAGCAACTTAGCTATATCTAGCTGAGGCACTTTAAGGTATGATAATAATTAAAATAGTTATTAATTAAATAATTTAAAATAATTAATTTAAGAATTCCCAAAGATTTGTTGGGAGACATTTTCCCACATCTTGGATGGGGTTTATAATGAGATCAAGCTCTTTATCTTTTGCCTTGAAATGAAATCCAGATACTGCAGAAATTTGCAAAAGAGACTTAAGTGGATATCGGGGAGGGCCAGAGTGGGAAGGATGATTAATTTGATGGGTCAAAATAATAACAGGTGATTGTCTTAAAAGCAACCATTTCATACTGACAATTAGCACTTCCCACCGTCCAAAGGGTTTAATTGCTCTTTGCAGCTGTTAACTGTCCTTAAGGCAAACTTCTTTTTTCTTAATATGTAAGGTATATCTGATAAGATTCTTCCATATGAATAACTTCAGGGTCTTCAGGTATTTTTAACTATTACATTTGAAAGATAAAAACAAATATAAAACAGCACAGGAGAGCGCTTCCTGATTACCCTTCCTTATTGTGTCAATTACTTTCTGACATACACTGGTGTGGAAAAGATCTCCAAATATTTCACCTGAAACACACACAGGTCATTTTGTTTCAGAAAGGAAAAAAAAAGATTAAGCAGTGCAAACCTTCCTTAGGACAAGAAAGTTTCTTTTATGCTAGCAAGAGAAGGTAAAGGGGGGGAGGTGCCTTCGTGATGATTTTCTTTCTGTCCCCACCTTTTTTTTTTTATTCTGAAACATCATATTGGCTGCAGTGATTGGGCCTTTTCTCCGAAGCCTCACGCAGCTTATGATGCTTTTTTGACAAGCTGCTGCTCTAACCTTTGCCTCCTCCTGCCTTCTGTGGGTGGTAAGTTGATGTCAAGCTTACAATTAGGACTCTCCCGCAATTGACCTTGGCAGCAGGATTTGGGGCTGTTTTGGTTGGTCTTAAAACACTGACCTAGTGTTAAGTGTGGTCTGCCTTGTTTATAATTGGAGGGACTTGGTGGTACGTAGAAGCTTCCATAGCTTACTAGTCGGTGCAGAGGAAGAAATGATTCTTGGATAAGGTAGAACAACTTGTTCCCCTCTTCTCTTTCTTTCTGTCTGTCTCTTTCTCTTTCCGGGTGATGCAGTGCAAAACTGAATGAGGTACTCTCTATTATTACTTAAATACATGGGCTTCTGGCTGCTAATGTCTGGTTTGAAGTCTATATTTCCCCCAGCTCTGATCTTTGAATTCAAACCCAGTCCAGATCACTAGCTAAGAATTCTTTTATGGATCTTGCAGTATTTTACATAGATAGTGTTATGTTTATCAATGCTTTTTTTGATATGTTTATCATAATGCTTTTTAATGCTTATCGAATGCTCCTGGCAGGAATGCAGTCTTAGCCAATACGGATGAAGTCATGACTCTTTTGTGCATAGATAACTCATCAGTTGTGATCCTGTTTTTTCTAAAATGCCATCAGGTCGAAATTTTATTTTAAATCTCTTTTTGTTTCCTGTATCTATTTGCCTGTTTGCCTTTCTTAGAAGGCTACTTGTGATATAAACACAGGATTCTTTAATTCGATCCATCCAAATTTGAGAATTCGAACATTTCCCTCTCTTAAGCCTTTAAAATCATGTTTAGTAGAATTGGTAGACTTTTTCACTAAAGTATAATTTTCTTTTAAAGATGTGTTACTTGGGGAATAGAAAAGGTATTACATTCCTTCAAATGGTTAATGTTATGTGCTGTTCCAAGGCAGCATATTGAAGTCTGTTTCAAGTGAGTGAATTCCTTTCACTTCTGTGTGGCTTATTTGCAACTACAGTACACACATTTAGCTATCTCCAATCTCTTAACAAATGTGTTTGGGTGTTTTTGCATTTTTCCTAATTTGGTGCAAGACTTTTAAATCCAGGAGAGTTTTATCATCTGCTTGACATGTGGTGTGATATTCACAAACTGCTGTGACAGTTTGATATGTGTTTTAACTTAAATGGCTGAAAGCAAAATCAAAAACCTCATGCATTTAAAAAAAATTTTTTTTTGTTACAGTGGCCCACACAAGCTTCTTGGTGACCCACATGTGTAACTAATTAGTATTGATTTAACTCTTAGGATATCTAATGGTGTTATCTTCATGCTTGGAGTATTGGAAATGTTTAACCAAATAAAGCAACACCCTCTCACCCTCATACTAAGCCTTGTTATGTGCATAAAATTCTTGGCCAAATATCTACCCAAGAAACAATTTGGAAATAGTTGTTCTTAGTATTGGCCCCGTGGTTAATGCGACTCTTTTGCAGAACAAGTAAAAAGCTTGTTTTGTGAGACAGAGACTCTGACTTGTAACATGATCTGTTTGTAATGTTCACAATGCTATAATTTTAATAGGAGCAAAACCATCCATATTCTGCCAGAGAGAGAGAGAGAGTTCTCAAAGTGCTTTGTCTTGACTGAATTATGCCCTATTTGGGAATTACAATCTCTGCTTTGGTGGACAACTTTTGAAAACAAATTTTTAAAAACCAATCCTCATAATGGAAGTGGGATGAATATAATAATTCTCTGAAGCATGAGAATTCTTTTGGAACAAATTGGATCCTATCAGCAGTTGTAAGCACTTGAGTAAATTAAATCAGATTATGAAAGGGCACCAGGGAAAACTTGACGGACTTGTGTTAAATACTGATGCCCAATATCGCATGATCTCATCTACACTTTAAGATCTGCTTCCTGTTTGTTGTGAATCTAGATTTCTCGGCTGAGTTTGGTGCATTTGAGTTATTCAATAAGTTTACAAGATCGTTAAGACATAAAATGCCTATGCATTTTTTGAAGAGGCACAAAACCTGATGTTCACACACTGGATCTGGGGTTAAAATATTTTAGACTACCCTTTCCCAATGTAATTTTTCTACACGCATTGGTATCCTAATGCCCATCATCCCCAGACAATATGCCCAGTTTAAATTTGAAATTTAGCCTATACCTAGACTTGTATTCTACAGTGTCTTCTCACATTTTAAGAGAATGGGATATGCTATTCTTTCTGGTTTCTTATCTAAGTGTAATACATAGATTCTGATAAATAATAAAACAGCTTTTCTCAATTTAATGTTCCTCAGGTATGTTGGACATCTAATTTTTTAATTCTCAACAAACATGAGATTATGGAATTCGAAATTCATTGTACCTGCAAAGGAACCAGATTATATTTGTTCAAAAGGCTAGGCAGCGGTTGGTTATTTATTTGATTTATTTGATTTATTTATTTGATTTATGTATGCACGTATGTATTTATTTATTATTTATTTATTTATTATTTGTTTGTTTGTTTATTAGTGGAGCTCACAAGTTCTAGTCCCAGAGCCGGCGGAATCATTTTCAGCCATCCCATCCACCTCACAGGGTTGTTGTGGGGAAAATAGGAAGTGGAAGATGTGTCGGATATGTTTGCCACCTTAAGTTGTTTATAAAAATAAGGCAGGGTATTAAAAAAATAGATAAAAATGATGATACAGTTTGGGCAAAAGAACAGGTAAAAATAGGTACGCTAAATTCTATTAACTTTCATTTTTTAATGGTGACGGCTGCTCACATTCACTCCAGTGACTAAAAAAAAACCCCAGAATAATTAGCATTACATCATGCTATGCCTTTAATCATATGGTAGTTTATTGGTCATGATGACTAGATTCACTCAGCGTTCTAAGGCAAAGTAAAGCAGGCTATGGCTTAGCCAAATGCATGAATTTGTCTGGGTATTTCAACCATGAATCAGAGTTACTGCCTTCAAAACCCTGCTTGAGGTTTCTGAGGATACCTAGCTGACTATGGTGAGAAAAAAAAAAGTTTGGCTCAATAGGCTTTTGTTGTGATTCAAATGTTTTGTTTCTTTTTGCATTGTGAAAGGCACTCTGAATGCATGGGTGGTTTTGATTACTTCAGTTCAGGCCTGAGTCTTGGTAGTGAAATGTGCCCGAATTGGTACTAGGATCACAGGGAATTTGAGAAGAGTTGCATGTGGCCATCCAATCCCAAAGGTGCCTTTTCAAAAGGCAACTGGACTTTGTGTTTTTCCTTAAAGATGTTCTCTTCTCACCCAAGAAGCTTCTTCAGAGAAAAAAACACCTTTGGGACAACCAGCTTATTTCACCTTTGGGAAATAAGGAGAAATTTTCTGACAGTGAGAACAATCAACCAATGGAACAGAAGTTGCCTTCGGAAGTCATGGGAGCTTCATCACTTGAGACTTTCAAGAAGAGATTGGACTGCCATCTGTCAAAAATGGTGTAAAGTTTCCTGCTTGGGTGGGGGGTTGGACTAGATGACCTATAGCAGAGGTCTTCAAACTTGGCCACTTTAGGACTTGTGGACTTGAAGTCCACAAGTCTTAAAGCAGCCAAGTTTGAAGACCTCTGACCTACAGGATCCCTTCCAAATCTATTAATCTGCAATCTGTAACCAAGGCGTGGATGACTGAGAATCTCCATAGACTTTGCCATCCAATCTCTCTTCATACAGGCTTTCACCTTAGCAGGAAGAAGTCTACTTCACAACTACAGGTACCTCTTGACTTATAACCACAATTAACATTTATGTTGTTAAGTGAGACATTTGTTAAGTGAGTTTTGTGCCATTTTACAACCTTTCTTGCCAGTTATTAAGTGAATCACTGCGGCTGATAAATTAGCAACCTTAAATCTTAGTTGTTAAGTGAATCTGGCTTCCCCATTGACTTTGCTTGTCAGAAGGTCACAAAAGGTGATCACATGACCTTGGGACACAGCAACGGTCATAAATATGAACCAGTTTCCCAAGCATCCAAATTTTGATCACATGATCATATAGAGATGCTGCAAATGCCATAACTTTGAAAAATGGCCGTAAGCCACATTTTTCAGTGCCATTGTAACTTTGAACGGTCTCTAAATGAATTGTTGTGAGTTGAAGACTACCTGTACTGTTAAGATTTAAAACCAGGTCTGTATGATCTGTGGTTTATCAAGCTCAGCCCTGCCTTCCCTGTGAACTATTTCTCTATACCCATCTCCTGCAGCAAAACAGAAGATGCCTCATCTTTTCTGGAGGGCTGCAAGTTAATGGGTGTAGGAACAATGTGACACAATTTGGTGAGTCACTATTGCACTGGTCTAATTTTACTTTTGTTAGCTCATTTCTTTCCTTATTGCCTGAATTTTAGTATAATTTGGTTGAATCATAGTTGACAGATAGCCATTACTCAATAACATAATCTTTTTTTTTAAATAAATATTTATTTATAAACATTTTTGAACACAGTGCATTGTCAGGGTATACCATTTACAAATAAGAGAAACCAAAGACAGTAAATATTAACACACGAACTAATAACAGTAATAATAATATAATAGTAATAATAATAATATAACCAAATAGTTTTAATTAAGTTTCTTCTTACATTAGCTTATTTACATTTTTGTTGATTATTAGTTATATTCATCTCTATTTTCAATACAAACATTCATAGTCTTACTTTTTCTAATTTCTACCTCTTGTCTCCATTCATAAACTTTATTCCAAATCAAATAATATTCTGTGTCTTCTTTATCTTTTATTTTTAAAGTTAGTCTGTCCATTTCGGCACAGTCTGAAATTTTCCAAATTACAGCCTCCTCTGGTGGGGTGTTCTCATTTTTCCAATACTTAGCATATACGATCCTTGCTGCTGTCAATAACATAATCTAATATTAGGTATACTGGATGAAAAATTATAAAATGGTGGTTGAAGAACTGAAGATCTATTCCTCTTGTTTCTTCCTCAAAGCTGCTGGGTCTTTATCTCTTCTCGTAGTCTTATCTCAGATAATCAGACTAAAAGTCTGTCTGACTTTTTCTTGGCCGATTCTCTTTGCCCAAAATTCATATTTTGCTGCCCTGGTATTAGGCTCCTCAATTGCTTCTTTGGAACTTAGATTTATCATTCTTTATATGGAGCAGATAACAGGTCACTGCTCCTATGTTTAAAAAAAAGCACTGAGCATCTTGCTTCCCTAGAGCTTTACTAGATCTTGGTTCTTCATAGTTGGGGGATCAGTAATTGATTTCTTCCATTAAGTTTGACCTTCGTCAGCATGAATCATCTGGAGTTAATATAAACTGAAAGTGTTCTTTTACACTGCACCTAAAACTCAATGCCATCACCTTTCTGCATTATTTAATTTCAGTTTTTTCACATTTCTGAACCATCCATCTCCCGCACAAATACATTATGCATCGTGTTTGGTCTTCGAGTTTTAGCATCAGAGCTAACCCTGTGCAGGTGTTGAGTGAATGCATGGAGCTCAAACTAGGTTAAAAAATGGGACAGACAAGATGCCCTACTCCTTTCTTTCACTGTTTACCAAGTAATTACCATGCATGTCTACAGGAATGCTGTATAAATGTTTGCTTGAATGCAAGAATAACTGTTTGCATGGTTTGGAAGCCTGCTCAAGATTTTGGATCATGTAGAGAGAACTGCATGCCTGTTCAAACCAACATGAAAAGACGTTCCTTTCAGACCCGTACTTATTGTTGGAGGCTGTGAAACGGAGGGGGGAAGGGCTTTGTTTATTTATTTTTTTATTTACTATTTTATTTAATTTCTATGCCATCCCATCCCACTGAGCTTGACTCTCTGAGGGTATGTTGCAACTCCATTCTCGGTATGTTTTCATTTCTTTCAACCAAAGAGGGCTAATTTCACCAGCATTTCTAAATTTTGTCAACATCTACTTACCCGATAGTCCGAGAGAATAAGCTATGCTTCTCATATCAGAGCTAGAATTCATATTGGGGGTGGGGTGGGAACATTAGTTCTTTCAAGCTTTTAATGAAAATGGCTAATTCCTGGCTGTCGGTTTAGTTGCAAAGCTCTCATGCCGGCATTTTCTTTCTTTCATCACTGAAGGCTGCTGATGCATCCATTCCAGCTGCTAGTTTCTGATCATGGTTTTGATCATCTCCACATGAAGGAACGTGTGAGCGTCATAAGAATGTATGACATAAACATGATAGCAAATTAAAACTTGAATTGCACCTTTTCAGCCATTGACCTAGTTTGACTTTTACTAGCAACTAATCAGGTTGAACCCCTTTGACATTATGAATCTTCAGAGGAAACTTAGACTAGAGAAGGTTAGATATGCATGATGCAAATTGATGGCATCTACATAATGTCTATAGCAGTGGTGGGTTTCACATTTTGTTACCACCAGTTCGCAGTGAGCACATGCCTTTTGCGCATGTGCCCAGCCTTCCATGTATGCGCTTTGCTCGTGCGCATGCCTTCCGCCTCAAAAACATGCCTAAATAGGATGGCATAGAGCCATCTGGAAGTTGAGTCATGGCCACACAACTTCTTTTCTTTTTGGTTTGCAATGTCTCACTGCTTCTTCAGGATGACTGAGAATCTCTTACTGACATTTCAAATGGATCCTTCCCATTGCACATTATTCTCTTATTTATGCTAAAACAGCCACTTGGTGCAACCTCCATATATATATAAACTGTGACATCATGTCAATTTTTGAATAAGGTATTGTTTTCACCATCTTTCTATTTTGAAGAACACCAAACATTTTGCTAGAACAGAGGTGCTGCTGTGGTACATGGAAGATCAATAGAACATTTGTTTCTCGAGCGAATCATTTAATTTAAAAGTGAAGGGAGTTTGGCTCTTCTTCAGAAGGATCACAACTCACTGGGATAGAGTTGATGAGCTGAGGATCTGTCTTCATACAGCTTTAAAGAGTCAAGGTGGTGGCCATGACAGCACAATCAAATGGAATACTTGTTAAATAGGAAGCATAGTTTGGGATTGCTCTATTGCCTTTTTTGGCACACTCCTATGAATACCTCTGCTGGCATTTGTGAGTAGGTTGTAGTTGAGTCTTATTGTTCTGACCTAGGCTTCCTTTATCTTCTTTGACATGCTGCCAAAGACCTAATTGGCAATTATCTTGGCAAAGCCACACAGAAACACAGAGTCAAAAACGGAGCTTCAAAGTACAAAATGACACCATGCACAGCGTTGCTTCCTGCAAAGGCCCAGATGCCTTTGCTCTTCCTTTATGTCTTTTGGGAGGGGCCAATCATCTCCAAGCCTTACTCCTGAATTGTCCCTTTTGTTTTAACTGTTCTTGCTTTCTGGCAGCTCTGCGCATGCGTGCACTAGGAACATGTTCCCCCTGTTCCTCTGGCTTTCTGATTTCCGACTCTGGAGGCTCCAGAGTCCACACACAACTCCCAGATGGCCCTGGCCCCATCTCTGCCTCTGATGCAGAGCCCTCATCTAAGCCTTCTCCAGACTCCAGGACTGGCCCATGTTCCTCCCCAAACTCCTCACTGTCCAACTCTGCTGCCAGCTCCACAGGCTGCTGGCGGACCACAACACTTATTTCTAAACCCAGCCCATTGAATATTCAACAAATCATAGCTAAAATAAGGGAGAAATAATTGACCTTTCATATTGAGATCTGTTAACATTTGCCCGAGCAATGTAATCAATTTTGCTAGACATCCACAAACTTAAAAGTTATGTCAGTATGGCAGAGCTTGTATCTTGTGCTTAACTGAATTTCAAGTTTTGATCATAAATGAGTCTGGCAATTATGGCCATAAGTCACGACAGTTGTATACTGAATTTATGATCTTTTATCAGAGCAGTCGTTAAATAAATGCCACGGTCATTAAACAAACTCTGTAGTTGTTAAGTGAACCCATTGTTTCCCAGGGGACAATTTTTTGCCAGCAAAACTATTGTAAATTTCAACCAAAAAATGAAATCATGGTCATGTGATCATAGGACTTTGCAAATGGCCGTACATGCATGCCAGTTGCCGTGTGCCCAGTGGTGGGATTCAAATAATTTAACAACCGGTTCTCTGCCCTAATGATTTCTTCCAACAACCAGTTTGCCAAACTGCTCAGAAAGTTAACAACCGGTTTTCCCGAATTGGTGCGAACTGGCTGAATCCCACCACTGCATGTGCCCCAAAGCAGTCACTTGACTAGAGGGGAAATGACACCAGAACTTCAAAACCGTGTCAGAAGTAGCTTTGTATCTGTCATAATTTTCAACATTTGCAAATTGAGGACTTGCCTATATTGACTAAATTTAGATTCCCATTTTTTCCGTGAAAACTCAGAACAGCTTTCCTGAGGTTCTTCCTTAATTTTATTCATATCAAAAGTATCTTATGATTGAATTAGGCTTAGAGACTGGTCCCAGGACTTACCTTGAGTTCATTAGTTAGTGGCTGCATTGGAATGGGGGAAAAACCTGCCTCTAATTACTGTTCACTAATTTGCTAATAGGTGAGGGGGCTATTAAAGGAGAATGGTTGCTTCCTTTGACCCTCCAGTCTGGTTAAACTTCTATGGATTGTAGGGGGGGAAAGGCAAGGTTATAGTTATATAATTGCTAGCAGGTGATTGAAATGTCCGAATTGGGATGATTTTTTAAAAATGCCCTATCTTATTCTAGATTAAATCCTCCTTCTACTCTGTTTTCCCCAAAATAAGACATCCCCTGATAATAAGTTTAGTTTAGTTTAGTTTAGTTTAGTTTAGTTTAGTTTAGTTTATTTATATACCGCCCTTCTCACTCAGGGTGGTGAACAGCCATGGTAAAAACAATGTACAACAAAAATTAAAAACTTATTAAAATAATTAAATCATTGGCCAAATTTAAAACACCCAGTTAAAATCATTTTAAATCCCCTATCAAAACCCAATTTAAAATCTTTTATCCCGTCAGACTAGCTTGCTGGAATAATAGGGTCTTCAGAGCATGACGGAAGGCGCGGAGGTCAGGGATCCTTCGTATGTCTGGGGGCAGTTCATTCCATAGGGCCGGGGTCCCCACAGAGAAGGCTCTCCATAAGACTAATCGTGCTTTTGAGTGCATGGCAATAAGGCCAAGCACTTATTTCAGGGTTCAAAAAAATATAAGACAGGGTCTTATTTTCGGAGAAACATGGTAGTTTAACCACCTCATTTTGTTCAGCTTAAAATCTCTTCTTTTTCAATAAATTGTGTTGCCTGGAAAATGTGCTTGATTTAAGTAGCAGCTTATTCTTTCTGGTTTGTTGATTTGCTGGCGATTGCACATTCATATTGCAAGCATCTACCTCCTTGTGCCAGAAAATACTGTCTGGCTTCCAGATAATGCATGAAATATTAATAAACATCAGGCATCTGATAATTGTTTAGACAGTTTTGATTTAATTTTGAAAAACAAGACTGTTGAAAGAGAACTGGAAATATGTGGTATAGGTAGTCCTTGACTCACAACAGCTCATTTAGTGACTGTTCAGTTACAACAGCATGAAAAGGGGGATCTATGATTGTTTTTCATACTTACAACCGTTGCAGCATCCCGATGGTCACGTGATTAAAATTTGAATGCTTAGCAACTGGTTCATATTTGTGATGGCTGCACTGTCCCTGGGTCATGTGATCCCCTTTTGAAACCTTCTGACAAGCAAAGTGAACGGGGAAGCCAGATTCGCTTAACAACTGGGTCATTAACTTAACAATTGCAATGATTCACTTAACAACTGTGAATAACAACAAATGGGACAAAACTCACTTAACACATTTAGCAGCAGAAATTTGGGGCTCAATTATGGTCGTAAGTTGAGAACTACCTGTATTTAGTAGAGCTGTTCATCTTTAATGGATATGAGGAGAAATAGTTTTTTTCATCATTTCTTCTTCAGCTTCCTCCTTAGAACTGTCCCAGGAGATAGGAGAACAGAGTTCATACAATATGGGAAGACCAGAAGCCTTCATAGTTTAGCATAAAGTAAGATTAAAGCCATTGGATTTGTGTTCTTTTTTCAGCTTCCTTTGACAAAGACATTTATTATTCCAGCCATTGCAACTAGCTGGGTGGAAATAGGTTGGCAAAATGTTTCTTCTATCTGAGTTTTAAAGGAGGCATTTGATTACGATTCTTCTTTCCGAGCTTCGCAGATAAAACCAGCTATTGATGGTCAGACACTGTGGTTGGCAGTTTGGCATTGGTGTACCTGCAACTGTGGTTATTGACACTCATGAGTTCTTGGCCCATCTGTCATTTCAAGATTTTTCTCTGTAAAATAAAAGTGACATTGGTATACTGTAAAAGCCCGGCATCATACCTTACACTCAAGAGTTTAGCTGAACACCAATAGATCCTGTAGACCAGGGGTGTCAAACTTACCCACCCCCGGTTTAGCGAAGGGGAAAAAAGTTGAGATATGTCACATAACGATGTGATGATGCGAGTTTGACACCCCTGCTGTAGTCATACTTTGAAAATTAAAACAGTGGGTGGCTGTACTTCTGGATTTTGTTGTCAAATATACCCATGAAATGGTTAAGCTGGAGTGGTGAAATTTACGGGAGGAAGCTAGACAAAAATCTCATGACTTGGCCTTCTAAGAAATAGATAGTTTGTCATTGGCTATGTCCATTTTGTCATCCACACTATTGGAAGAGAAGTTCTCTGTAGCTATTTGATAAGAGCATCAATGGTACACTCTCAAAAACTGATACATGAGTATTGGCTCCCAAAGCTTTGCATGCCACTGATCTTCCCCTTCCCTAGAGTTGCACAAGCCTTCGACTTTGCTAGGTTAAAGATGACTCTATTTGCACTTTTCTTTCTTTCTTTCTTTCTTTCCCCACTTTGTCCTTCTCATCTTTTGCTCTCCCCACTGACATTTCCAGTCAGCCCTGGGTCCAAGGAGAAGGAGGGAGTTGGCTTGGAAGTTAGGCCCACAAGAAATGGACTCTGCAATGAACACTGTAAGGCTTATTTGGGCAGCAATCTGCTACTTGAATCTTAGCATTCATTTTGAACTCTAGTTAAGAAAAAAATTTAAGAGAGTTTGCAAATCACTCTTAAGACCTGGGGTCATATTCCTGTGGAGTTTTTAGGTGCGTGAGTTCAAAGAAATGTTTCAAAACCACTTTTTCCACTGCTGAGTGTGATAAGCCATTTTTGTGTGTCTTGGCATTAAAACATGCAAACAGCTTTCTTTTTGGGGTAGGGGGAACAAGAATCTCTTGCTCCGGCTGAACTCGGCCGGTTTCTTCTACATCTTCCATAAAACTTTTATTGGTATAAATGATTCAGTGTGTGTCTGCTCAACTGTGGGTGGAGGGACACGGTAGCTACCTGTACAACGTTTTGGTAATTGTTAACGGTGAAACTGACGTTTACTCTTATAATGAGTGAATTATTAAAAAAAAAAAAAAAGGCCGCCTTGCTTTTCTCTGTAAAGTTGCCATTTACTTTTATAAAGTTTTTGTTTAAAAACCTGATGAGTGATCTTCAAAGCAAGCTTAATTAGTAGATTAACTACAAGCTACAAATGTCTCAAAATACCGCTTTTCAAAGACTGCTCCTTAGTTCACGTTTTGAAGTTTTGCTGAGGCAGTATTTCCTGCAGTCATGGATAAGTTATTTTCTGAATAACTATTGACCTGAATTACCCGATTAAGCACTTTACTCCCTCTGTTTTAACAGCATAGGAGTTCACACTTTTTTTTTTTTTTAGCGAACAAGACAATGATTGTGGTTATTTTCAAGTATTTCTTTCCCACCAGCTTCGTCATTTGGTTTTTAAAATTAAACGATGAATCAAAATGCATTGCAAAATTAAGAATGCTCCTGTGTACCATTTGGATCATTTTATGCACCCTGTGAAATAACAACAAAGAGTCTTTCCCCAGTAGCGCTCCCTTGTATAATAGCAGAATTAGAGGCAAATTGGTTTTAAAGGCAAATCTGTTTTCAGTGATCCAGTGTTCAGCCGCCATTGATCCATTATCATGATTGAGCTGACTCTCAGAGCATTTGGCGGGGTGGAGGAGCAGGGATTGAGTGCTGTGGCCCAGTAACATCAGGAGCCTAGGTCAGGCCATCTGATGGACTTCCACAAGCTCTTCTTTGAGCCACACTGCATTAAGGTAAAAATAAAGCCTCCTTTTATTGAATTTAGTTCACAATCACTGTATGGGTGTGTCCAGGGGTGAAGTGCTACCGGTTTGCCCTGGTTTGGGCAAACCAATAGTAATAAAAGCTACCAGTTCGGGCGAACTGGTACTAAAAAAATGCTACCAGTTCGTCTGAAACCAATATTTCTGACAATCAGCTGTGCCATGCGATTTATATTCGCTAGACAGTATTTGGCATGCATTTGGTGTGCACTGCACATGCACACATGCAGCATGTTTGGCGCACGCTGTGCGTGCGCGAGCAGCAAATTAATGGCAAACCACAGAGGATTTCACCACTCGGTGTGTCTGTATAGTTTTCTTGACGGTATTTCAGAGGTGAGTTGAATTTGTCACCTTCTGGAACATTTTTAATATTTCTCTGTCTAGTTTACTTTTTTTTTTTAATTTGTTGGTGGCCTCCTTTCCAAGTACTAATCGGGTCCAACTATTGCAAGATCAGCCATAGTGACTTGATGCTGCCACAAGTTGTGAGTTGTGTTTAACTGAACTTATAAGCAGAAAAGCAAGAACACTGATTATTTGAAAAAGAATAAAAGGTGGGAAAGAACCTGGTGATCATTTGCCTGCAGAAGCAAGCAAGCATTTAGTGTTAGGACTGCATTCTGATATCTAAAAAAATGTTAAAATCATGGGGGCTGGATCTGGTTAAAATCATGGTGATTTTAACCTTTTTAAAGATACTTTTCGCCTGGATGATTGAGTTTTCAATGGCAGACTACATTCTGAGTTTTAAATGTTTTCTCTTTGAGGGTTACACAAGTCATGGTTATACTGTAGTGACGTTAACATTTCAGTCCATTTAGGTAGAAGTATTGGCATTTTGAAAAGGAATTGCTTGTTTCAAAATACTTTTTTGTCCCTTGTTTTGCCATCAGGAATGCAAAAAAAAAAAAGTTTTTTAAAAAAGTAAATCAGACATTATGGGGTTATATCAGTGGTGGGTTGCCCCCGGTTTGGACCGGTTTGCAAGAACCGTTAGTAAAATCAGTGGGAGGCTCTGCCCACTGACCCGGACATCATCAGAAGTGATCTGCACATGCGCAGAAGAGCGTGCGCATGCACGAGCAAAGCAAGCGTGCATGCGCTGGCACGATGTGAACCGGTAGTAAAGGTACGTAGAACCCACCCCTGGGTTATACATGCTATGACATAGTGTTTCTCAACCATGGCATGTTGGCGATGTGTGTGCTTCAACATCCAGAATTCCCCACCTAGCATAACTGGCCGAGGAATTGTGGGAGTTGAAGTCCCGACATCTTCAAGTTGCCAAGGTTGAGAAACACTCTTATAGCAGCTAGGGAGCTACTTGTGAACTGGGTTGTCAGTACTTCTGCTAGTAGAATAGGAGACAGTGGAATCTCCATTTGCTGGAGTACAAGCAAGGATATAAGCCAGAGGTCTTCAAACTTGGCAGCTTTAAGACTTGTGGACTTGTGGCTATGCTGGCTGGAGAATTCTGGGAGTGGAAGTCCATAAGTCTTAAAGCTGCCAAGTTTGAAGACCTCTTTGATATACCATGTTTTTCGGAGTATAAGACGCACTGGAGTATAAGACGCACCTTAGTTTTTGGGGAGGAAAATAAGAAAAAAGCTGATTGGCAGGTGGATCGGCCTCCAGAATACCCCCAATCAGCTGTTCCCAGAGGTGAATTTTAGCAACAGGTTCCTTGGTTGTGAGCTCTGTGCCTTGCTTTTTTTTTTTTTTTTTGCTTTTTTTTCTGCCTCTGAAACTTCTGAACCTCCGTTTTAGAAAAAACTTTTTCCTGCCTCTGAAAGCCTCCGAAACAGAGCTTTAGAAAAAAAAAAAAGCCTCTGAAGCTCTGTTTGGGGGCTTCTTTTCTGCAGCTTCATTTCTGATGCTTTTTTCAGCCTCTGAAACCTCTGTTTGAGAAGCTGGGTGGGGCTACATTTGGAGTATAAGATGCACCCAGATTTTCACCCTCTTTTTTGGGGGGGGGGGAAGGTGTGTCTAATACTCCGAAAAATACAGTAACCAATTCTTCCAAGGCTGAAGGCAACACTCTCAGTTGCCAAAATAATGGTGCTGTGTTTTGCAAGACAAATGAGATTACTTCGGTTTCTCGGTTTCACCTTTCTCATAAACAAACAAACCAAAATACAACTGAGAACTAGGAAAGGAGCCTGTATCTAGATAAGATGAGAAAGACCCAAATAAACACAGAAGTATAATCATCTTTGGGAGGGTCTACTGCGGGTTAGCATTGCATAGCGCATTGTCTTGCATTATGTGTTTGCTACTACTAGTCATTATAGTTCTGGTATCAGTAAGAAAATACTGCTGCACAAAATGTTGCATTTAAGGTGCAAAACACTCTGTTTCATTTGCCTTGCCTTCCCCACGTCTTAAGGTGCCCTCCCTGAGTTTTCCCCCCACTGTATTTTATTCCTGTAATAGCTTACAAAACAGGGAAAGATGCCTATCCAGTCCTTTCTTGCAAATTCATTGATTGTGAATTTTAATGTAAAGAAGAGATTTTTATTGCCGCAGAGTTTCTGCTAAGAACAACACATCTTCATTGTACAACCAGGTAGTCCTCAACTTAGGACGACCATTGGGAATTTCTAGAATTCCCATTGCTCAACAAGGCAGCTGTTGAGTGAGTTGCACCCAATTTTATGACCTTTTTTTTTTTGCCTTGGTCATTAAGCAAATCACTACATTTAAAAGAGTCCTTCAACCATTAAGCAAATCCGGCTTCCCACATTCCCCTTGCTTGTCGGAAGCCAGCTACAGAGGTCACAAATGGTGATCAGCGTGACTCCAGGATGCTGCAGCCCATAATAAATACATGCCAGTTGACAAGCCCCTGAGCACGTAACTGTGGGGAGGCTGCAACAGTTGTAAGTGATAGGACTAGTTGTAAATCACATTTTTTTCAGTGCAGTTTTAACTTCAAACAGTCACTAAACAAATGGCTGTAAGTTGAGCACCATCTACCCTGTTTCCCCGAAAATAAGACATCCCCTTAATAAGCCTAATCGGACTTTTGAGCATATGCGCTAAAATAAGCCTCCCCCGGAAAATAAGCCCTCCCAAAAATATTTAAACGCAGAGCTGGAAATCAGATAAGACAGCAAGAGGTGCTCTACACGCCCCAAAATAATAAGACCTCCCTTAAAAATAAGGCCAAGCGCTTATTTCGGGGTTCAAAAAAATATAAGGCAGGGCCTTATTTTTGGGGAAACACAGGTATATAGTGTTCTTTCAGCCCTTCCAATGTCAACCCAGCTCAAGATATCAGCCTATTTACACTTTCACCCAGCCATCCTTTCTTATGAGCATTTCCCCCTGCCGTAACCATTCTATCAGTTTGAGAACGGATTTTTCAGCCTTTCCCTGATAATGAAAATATTAATTTTGCCACACGGGGGAGCCTTCAAAGCAAAAAGTAGCTCGGTGAAATTATTGCAGAGTCTTATTATGGGTTTCTTAGCATATATAACATGACAAAGCAACACGGTTTCCAGAATTTCTGATGTGGATACATGCAGGGGTGGGATTCTACCGGTTCAGACTAGTTCAGGCGAACCGGTAGTTCCAACGATCAGCTGGGCCCACCAGCCTGCCCCTGCGCTTTTCTTACCTATAAGTACTTTACTTACCTGGGGTGAAATGCTATCGGTTCGGACCGGTTCAGCCAAACCAGTAGCAATGGTGGCGGGTGGTTCTGAGAATAGGTAGCGATGGCAGTGTGAGGCTCCGCCCACCCGCCTGGTCATCGTTACTTCCTGATTTGAATCAGGAAGTGACCTATTTTTTACCCTCTGCACATGCGCAGAATGGTTTGCGCATATGCAGAGAGACCATGCGCGCACATACACTTCTGAACCGATAGGGAAGGTAAATAGATTTCACCCCTGCTATATCTTCACAGCTGATTAGCGCAGCAGAGCAGATTGCCGGGCCTCGGCTGTTTTAATTCCCTAGCACTAACACTAACACGGAAGGTGATTTTTCGTTCAATTGTGAACAACCGAACCGGTTGTTAAGCCGGTAGGATCCCACCACTGGAGACATGTCCCTCTCTTTTTGCAGAAGTAGAAAGTACACTACCGCTCTCCCTCTGGAAGCACTTCCCACAATATTGTTTCATTTGTATACCACATAATTGAAATAAATAATAGTGCCAACCTTGAAGTGAACCTGGCTGAGGCCATCTTTGAGGCTTCAGGGTTGCCACAAAGCAGAAGGGACAGGGAGGGGGGAAATAGCTAGATGGGGTTTTGTAGCCAAAGCAAAAAAGTTTTCCTGTGGGAACCAAGGACATTCTGACGGGTGGCTGGCCAGAGGAGTAACCAAGCAATCGGCCAGCACCTTGATTGGACAGCGTGACCAAGCAGTGACTTTGGGGAAAGGGGAAACTTCTACTTTTTCATTAGGTGAAAGCCAAGGGAACTTTCAGAGTTGGCTTTCATGAGTTGTGCCAATATGATGTATCCAATAAATTGTTATTTGAGGAATTTGCCTGCCTCAGAGTTCTGCTTTCTATAGGTGCATTACTTGGAACATTGACATAATAAATTCTCTCCATTCTTTTCTTCCTCAGTTCAGTGGTCAGATAGTGATATCAGCAAAAGAATTTGGGGAAGTTTGAGTGATTTGAGATCTTTGCCACTTAACATCTGGATTTAAGTCCATTCAAGGTTGGAAAATGGTGATGACATCTATAGGGCTACTTGCAAGGATTTTCCAATTTATTTCTGCAGACTCACAAGGTTTCCTAAAACTAATAATATTTTAGCAGTAGCTGCTGCTGCTCAAAAATCACCCTTCCTCCACCTGATCTTAACAGAAGCAATAGAGGGCAAGCTCCAGAATTCCCAGCTGGAGGAGCCTATCCAGGCTAATGGGAATTTCTACAATCCCAATAAATCTGGAAATGTTCAAATTGGTAAACACCATCATAGCAGTTCTCCTGAGCACATAGCTACTTGAAAAGTAGTACCACAGTTTGTCCTCAGCTTACAACCACAATTCAATCTAAAATTTCTGTTGCTAAGCGAGACAGTTGTTAAGTGAGTTGCTCCTCATTTTATGACCTTTTTGCCACAGTTGTTAAGCAGATCACTACAGTTGTTAAGTGAATCATGTGGTTAAGCGAGTGGCTTCCCCCATTGATTGCTTGTCAGAAACCGACCAAAAAGGTTACAAATGGTGATCACATGACCCTGGGATAGGGCAACTGTTATAAATTATCCAAATTTTGATCATGTGACTATGAAAATGCAGCAATGCTCATACGTGTGAAAACCGGTTATAGTCACTTTTTTCAGTGCTGTTGTAACTTCACTGAACAAATGGTTGCAAGTCAAGAACCACCTATAGATCCAAACACTGGGAAATCAAAATGGTGTGCAGCCAATGGTGACCTGGAAAGCAAGTTGATTCACCAACTTTGTCTTTGCCCTAGGACAGGGGTCTCCAAACTTGGCAAAGATTTGTGGACTTCAACTCCCAGAATTCCTCAGTCAGCCATGAAGAGTTGGAGTCCACAAGTCTTAAAAATTGCCAAATTTGGAGACTCCTGTCCTAGGACAATTCACAAATTGCTTTAAACTATAGCAGGCATAGAGACTCGTCAAAGACTGTCCCTATTCATCATAACTACGTAGTATTAAGCTGCAGGCTTAATGTGTATCATGTTCACACTGGTGCAATAGGACTAGGTGTTTTGTTAATATGATTTATTGGGTTAGGGATTTTTTGTCTTCACTGTGAGTTGTATTGTGTTGTGGTGGTGCACTGAGGGAGCTCAACCAATCTCATTGTACATTTGTTGTGCACTGATAATAAAGATTTGGATTTGAATATTCCTGTGTATTTCAATCCTGCAAGCCAGGGTTCTCCAACTGTGGCAACTTTAAGACTTGTGGATTTCAACTCCCAGAATTCCTCAGCCAGTCATGACTAAGGAATTCTGGAAGTTGAAGTCCACAAGTCTTAAAGCTGCCACAGTTGGAGACTCCTGCTGCAAACTCATCCCATTGACCTTGCTTTTCTGGTCCGTGGTGTCATTCCACTAAGATCTTTTCTCTCTTTCTGATGTCTTTCCAGGAAGTCCACAAGATACCCCAGGTGACAGAGGTGAAATGAATGCCAAAAGATGTCGGACCGAAGAAACCCATGTCTGTGAGAAATGCTGTGCTGAGTTCTTTGACCTCACTGAACTCCTCGAGCATAAGAAAAATTGCACTAAAACACCACCTGTCCTCATCATGAATGACAGTGAAGGGGCGGTGCCCTTAGAAGCCTTCCCTGACAGCTCTGTGGATACTTTTCCAACCAGCCAAATGGATGGTAGGTTGGCTGAGGAGAGTCACGTAAAGAGCTGCTCAGCTTCGGCAGAAAAGAGAGAAGAGAAAGCTGGATCTGAATCTTCAGGAGTGACATATCTAAAAACAGAGCCCTCTGTTGCCTCCACAACTCAAGGGCTAAGCTTTCTCCCCAAACCCAAAGTACCAAACACTAATGTGACTTTGCAAACTATACATGGCACTAAAGTGGCTGTCAACCAGTGTACCTCAGAGTCTCTCCCTCCCTCCGTGGCTGGCCTTAGTGCCATCCCGATGATCCTGGAGCAGCTGATGTGCCTACAGCAGCAGCAACTCCAACAACTCCAGCTGACGGAGCAGATCCGCATCCAAATTGCCATGATGGCCCCCCATGTCCTACATCCCTCCGCTGCTGCTGCAGAACCCCTCAAAGCTTTGGGGGCTCATATGTCCCAGCAGCTGTCGGCTGCTGTTGCTTTAATTGGACAGAAAGCTGGGAATCCAAGCCTATCCCTCGAATCCTTGAAGCAAGGCAAACTACCTCATTCAAATATCGCTATTCCGACAGCCGTCTCGGTGGCCGGTGGGCTCGCTCCTGCCCTGTCCTTGAAGCCTGATGCGGGTCGAAGCTTGCCAGGTTCCATGTCTCATTTCCTGAGCCCTTTGCTACCTCAATCCTCCAGCTCAGCCATTTTCCAGAATCCCCTTTCCACTGTCTCCCCAGCCAGCGACTCCTCAAAGAAAGGGAAAGTGAAAGTAGCGAATGTGAGCGTCCCTGAAAGTAAACCGAGCCAGGAGGAGTCCTTCTTCAAACACAAGTGCAAGTTTTGCGGCAAAGTCTTTGGCAACGACAGCGCTCTGCAGATCCATCTCCGTTCCCACACCGGGGAGAGGCCCTATAAGTGCAACATTTGTGGCAATCGTTTCACCACCAAAGGCAATCTAAAAGTGCATTTCCAACGGCATAAAGACAAATACCCTCATATCAAAATGAATCCTTATCCTGTGCCTGAACACCTAGATAATGTGCCCACCAGTACCGGTATCCCTTATGGCATGTCTGTCCCACTAGATGAATCTAATCTCATTGTGGATTCCAAACCTATTTTGACCACCCTGCCTGGCTCCGTAAGCTCGTCCTTGCTGCCACCAAACACTTCCAACCCCACAAGTAGCAAGGATCCTTTTACCAATACACTTCTAAGCGATGCCCAGCCTAGGCCTTCTCCAGAAAGTGAAGGAGAGTCTTCATCAGGTCCGGCCAGTCATGAATCGGGAGCTGAGCAGAACCAGAGCTCTCCGCAGGCTGGCTGCAGTGGGAGTGCTTTCCATGGATGCCGGATTGGTGAGCAAGGCTCTGAAACAACAAAGCTCCAGCAGCTGGTGGAGAACATTGACAAAGCCACCACTGACCCCAATGAGTGCTTGATCTGCCATAGAGTTCTCAGTTGCCAGAGCTCCCTCAAAATGCATTACCGCACTCACACGGGAGAGAGGCCCTTCAAGTGCAAGATTTGTGGCCGTGCTTTTTCCACCAAAGGCAACCTCAAAACACACTACGGCGTGCACCGGGCAAACACTCCCCTGAAGATGCAGCACTCCTGTCCCATCTGCCAAAAGAAATTTACAAATGCAGTGGTGCTACAGCAGCACATTCGCATGCATATGGGAGGGCAGATTCCCAATACCCCAGTGGCAGAAAACACCCATGATAATAATGACACGGAGGCTATTTCAGCTGAGAACAACGGAGATCCCTGTTGCTTAGAGATCAATGAAAGCATGGAAATGGATGAAGACTTGGAATCACCCCACGGCCCAAACCACTCTTCTAAATCTTGCAACGCTCAAGCTGATCCGTCAACATCTGTTTCTGCCAGTATTTCAGCGCTAGAAAACCATATGAAGATGGTGAATTCGGCTTTGACTTTGCAGCGACAGAGCAGTTTGAAGTCGAGCGACAATGGATCTGCAGAGAGCGATGGCATGACCAATGATTCTTCCTCGGTGGCAGGTGATCTGGACTATCAAAACGGTAGCCGTAGCCCCATCACCTCTGAATCAACTTCCTTCCTGGCCATGTCTCCAACCAACAGTCAAGCAGAGAGCACCAGATCAAAGTCACCCTGTTTTAGTATCCAAGAAGACGGAGTAGTGGGAAGTAAGGCTGAAGGCCTTGAAGTCACACCTACAGAAAGAGAACGGGCTTTGGATCTAACATTTGGCAACATTAGTCGAAAAGTGATCAAAGAGGAACCTGGGTTATACTTCCAAAATGGAGAATATGGTGAGTCACTTTAAAAGGAAGCAAAAATCCTAGCAATTACTGTGAAATTGATTTTCTTTTTAATACATGGATGGAGTTAAATGTTTGTAGTCTATGCTAGGGCAGCCAATCTCCCAGATCAGAAAATTTTACTTCATAAATCTGACTTCCATTCATCATTCCATCGACCATATTTTTCTCTAGTACCTAATATTTGAGGTATATTGACTGTGAAAAATGACACCTACCTATCTGATCAAAATCAGTTGAAGCCTAGGAACAACTCCATAGCTCTCACCAAAGAGGTGATATTGTAATCGGTACCAGTGGTGGGTTCCGCCAGGTTCCGCCGAGCCGGTAGCAGTGACGATATGACGTCACCAAACCGGTTCTGCCCCCCGCCTCCCCGCGTTATTCTTACCTTTTTTTTGGCCCCACCCCCAATATATTGCTGCCTCCTTAGTCCCAGATGATCGGCTAGAAGGAAAAAAAACTTTAAATTCTTGCCCTGGGGCTTCAAAGGGCCACCCTACAGCTGATCAGTGGTAAAAGGCAGTTTGGTGGTAGACCGGTGTCTCCAAAAACAAATGAGTAGACCGGTGCCTCCAAAAACAAATGAGTAGACCGGTGCCTCCAAAAACAAATGAGTAGACCGGTGCCTCCAAAAATAAATGAGTAGACCGGTACAGCTCTGCAAGCAGTTAAAAGCCTGGTAGACCAGTACCTCTGCTAAATCCTAAAGAATTGTCACATGACCATCAAGCCATGCCCACAAAATAAGCCACGCCCACAGAACCGGTAGTAAAACAATTTAGAACCCACCACGATCGGTACCTATCTTATTTTCATGGCTGTGTTGTTCCCTTCCCTCCCTTGTGTTCTCTGCCATGATTTTCAGAGGCAGCAGTATTAAATCTGAAGTCAGCGTGGACAAAGTATAATGCAGAATTCACTTAATGAATGACAGGTAAATGTGAATTCGTTTCCTAGGCAAGAAAACTCTTTTATTTCTAGTTTTCTTTTACATCCGATTTACTTAAAATAACTTAAAATGTAACTCATGGCTTTGGAACAAGTGGGAAAGTACTGCAACTCAACTTGGCATCATATCGCTGTTTTGAATTATTTAACTCCCGATTTTTCTTGATGGGATGGGAGCTGTGATCACATTATCCAAACAACATCCTGTTGAAGGCTGGCTTCTCGCACTAAATGATACAGAATTATAAATCAAAGTAGGAATCTTGTCTTGTTTCTGAAGGAGAGCCCTTTATGCATCACCAAAAAAAGGAAATGCACCCACCCCAAAAGAACAAAAGCAGAATTGTATGGGCTCTAATTTATACACCATGTTCTAATGTTTCATGCCAGGCTGAAGAAGATGTTGATCTGTTCACCAGTTGCATCTGGCATTTGGCTGCTTAAATGTGGATGGTGAATTGCAAGAGTCTTGCTGTTCTCTCTTTAACTAGACTTAGCTGGCAGTCAGCCCTTCACATAAAAGATAACAGCCCTGCCAACAGAAAATTGTCCTCTGTAAAATAGGATATCTAGCTATTATTCTTTCCTCTAACTTGTACAGTTTGCTTGGTAGCTAATACACATATCTGGAAAATACATGTTCTTCAGTGTAAACAGTGACTGGGTTCATATAGCATGTTAAGCCATGATGAGGTTTGTTTGGTTTTGGCTTAGACCAAAGTGCGAACTTAACAATTATGGATTGTAAAATGTGGTTTATAACTTATTGTTAGTGAGTCCGGTCAAAAGTATCTGTTCAACTAATTGTAATCAAGCAAACTATGACTTAGCAGGATGTGTGAACTAGAGTTGTGTTAAGATTTGATTCAAAGTTTGAATTTCCATTAGAACTGATTTTTCTGAGTAAGTTCATTGATTCAGATCAAATGGTCAGATTCAATTAGGTGCTTCCAAGTAACATGAGAGATGTTTCTCTCGTGAGAGAGAGAGAGAGAGTCCACTAATTTAAAAATGACACATCGATTCAAATTTTTATCTGTTTATTTTTTCCTGCCACCCACCCTCAACCCCCATCTTTTGCAAGCTTTTCTTGAACAGCTGAAATGGTTTGTGTGAATTCCAATCAGGGAAAAAAATATTTGGCAAAAATTATAGTTGTAAAAAGCAGAGACATCACCCTGCCAACAAAAGTGCGTATAGCCAAGGCTATGGTTTTCCCAGTTGCAATGTAGGGCTGTGAAAGTTGGACCATAAGGAAGGCTGAGCGCCAAAGAATTGAGGCCTTTGAACTATGGGGCTGGAGAAGACTCCTGCGAGTTCCCTTGGACTGCAAGGCGATCAAACCGGTCAGTCCTAGAGGAGATCAACTCTGACTGCTCTTTAGAAGGCCAGATCCTGAAGATGAAACTCAAATACTTTGGCCACCTAATGAGAAGGAAGGACTCACTGGAGAAGAGTTTAATGTTGAGAAAGATGGAGGGCAAAAGGAGGAGGGGACGACAGAGAATGAGGTTGGCTGGATGGAGTCACTGAAGCAGTCGGCGTGAGCTTAAATGGACTCTAGGGGATGATAGGGGACAGGAAGGCCTGGAGGAACATTGTCCATGGGGTTGCGATGGGTTGGACAGGACTTTGCAACTAACAACAATAATAATTGTAAAATTGAGCAGATTTAGTTTACCATCTATTATGCTGAGGTGATGGAACTTCATGGCTGGCTGGCTGGCTGGCTGACTGGGGCCTCCCTAGTCCTTGCCCAAGTCCTGGCTAGCATTCAGATGACTGAGTTAAGAGCTCTGTACTGAACCCAGCTGTGTGAAATGTGAATAATGGCTTTCTTGCTTCAGAGGAAAGATGGGTTTAGAAAAAAAAAATTAGGCTACCGTGGTGTATTCAGAAACATTGTTCAGCTTTTAAAAACCTGCCTGATTTATATTGGTGGGTATCTTCAGTTATGACCTACATTTGGTGGGTCCCTGAGAGAGGTATTTTCTCTGCTGTGACACCCACCTTATGGAAAATTAGATTAATTAGATTATTCCTATTGCTTTTTTTTTTTAAAGCTTCAAGACCTAGTTATGCTGCCAGGCCTGAGGCTCCCAGGGAACCAGAGATTTGTCTCAATGGCACTATTGCCATGAAGGCATTTTTATCCTCCCTTCGCCTATGGTTTACTTTAGGTGATATTTTTGCCTTTAGGCTTATTAATGTGGCTTTTTTACATTTTTATCTATTTTTATATTGGCTGTTTTATCGTTGTGCACTGCCCAGAGTCAGCTTTGGTGAGATGGGCAGCTGTATAAATTTGATACATAGATAAATAAATAAATACTTAACTGGAATTAAATGGAAGGGCAAACCTACCAGTATACGGTGTCGTTTAGCACAGTGTATTTAATTCCGTTTGGACACCGGCCAACTCCTACAAAGTAATATAAAAATGAATACGACACCCAAACAAGATGACATCAAAGCAAAATATACAGACACAGCAATAACAAACCTGGGACTCCATCTGTCTTAATTCAAGGTCTGGGAGAAGAGACCAGTCTTCAGGGCTTTACAGAACAGGGGTGTCTAACCTTGGCAACTTTAAGCCTGGAGGAC
>WNWU01000126.1:2804800-2864729 GCA_012654045.1 Ptyas mucosa
CAAGGTTAGAGACCCTGTTATAGAACACTTGAGAAGGTGGGAGCCACATTGATTTCAGGGAGGTGGAATTTCCTTCCCAAAGGCTTCTTGAGTTCTGATAGATGACATTGTTTAATTGAAAGCACCCCCAGTATGCCAACTCTGGTGGCATATGCCAGTTGGGTAGAATCCATGGAAGAGAGGCAATTCCTCAAGTACAAGTGGTCCTTGACTTCACAATTCATTTAGTGACCGTTCAAAGTTACAACGGCACTGAAAAAAGTGACTTATGACCATTTTTCACAGCTGCCACCTTTGCAGCATCCCCATGTTCATGCAATCAAAATTCAGATGGTTTGGCAATTGGCTCATACTTATGGCCGTTGCTGTGTCCCAAGGTCGTGTGAGTCCCCTCTTGCGACCTTCTGACAAGCAAAGTCAACGGGGAAGCCAGATTCACTTAACAAGTGTGTTACTAACTTATCCACTGCCGTGATTCACTTAACAAACGTGGCAAGGACGTTTCTAAAATGGGGTAAAACTCACCTAAACAAATGTCTCACATAACGACAGAAATTTGGGGCTCAGTTGTGGTCATGAGTCGAGGACTACCTGTAACCCGTTCCTATGCCACAAAGACCGTCAACTCTGAAGCTGGCCTGACGGAGGTCATTTTTGAGGCTTCAGTGTTGCCACGCTGGAGTCGAAGGATAGGGAGGGGAGGGGGAATAGAGATAGTTGGGGTTTTGTAGCCAAAACAAAATAGTTTCTCCTGGGAACCAAGGACATTCCAACACAGGTAGCTGAAGAGAGGAGGAGTGATGTTACCTAGCAACTGGCTAGCACCTAGATTGGACAATGTGACTTATTGTTTGGGGGGAAAGGGAAACTTTCACTTTTTAATTAGGTGAAAACCGCGGGAACTCTCAGAGTTGGTTTTCACCAGTCTGTGCCAATATGATGTCTCCAAATAAAACTGTTCTTTGAGGAATCTACCTGCCTCAGAGTTCTGTTTACTATGGGTGCATTACTTGGAATGCTTATATAGACTTTATAGGTTGTAACCAGCATCTTGAATTTCACTCCAGAAGCAGACTAGCAACCAGTGTGGCTTACAGAGCAAAGATATCAGATGGCCATACTGAGGCATGCCCATAAATGTCTCCCGCTGCTGTATTATGAGCCAACTAAGGCTTTTGGGTTATTTTCAAGGGAAGCCCCATCTAAAGTGCATTGGGGCAACTAAGGGATGAGAGTAGTGGAATGTCTGGATGACCTTGGGGAAAGGAGAAAAGATGCCAGCTTCTCAGGGTTTGACATCATATCAACAACCTGTTCCATGAAAGGGCTTTGTTGTGGCCCGCCAGCGGCCTGCACGGATCGTGGCTGATCCTGATGACAAGGAGGCTGGTGTGGGGTCACGCCAGCAGCCTGCGCAGCCGGCGCTCGCGTCGGACAGCAAGGAGGCTGAAGAGGGTGTGGTGCCAGAGGCAGAGACTCAGCTTGGGCTTTCAGAACCTCCAGAGGCTCCTTCAAGTGAAGAGGATGAAGTGGAGGAGCCTCTCCTCAATGCTCGAGCACGCAGGGCTGCCAAAAGGCAGGAGGAGGAGGTCTCCTCGAGAGTAAGGTTTGAGGATAATTGGCCACTCCCTTAACCTATTTAAGTCACACGTAGTTAGTAATTTTTTGCTGGAGACAATGTGTAATTATTAAAGAGCATTTTTGAAGAGTGAGTGTCTTATCGTATCTTGTTTTCTGGGCTGGTTGCCAACCTTTGCCGGACTTTGTTTATTCTTGGTACGTTATAATTTTGATAAGGACCGTTGGTGTGTGTCACAATCCTTGGGAATCCGGAGCTGGGGCAGAACAGGCTTTGCTGGGATAAGTGCATATCCCATACTGCCAAATTATATAGGTAGTCCTCAATTTACAATTCATTTAACAACTGTTCAAAGTTACGATGACCCTGGGGAAAAAAGGAACTTCTGACAAGCCTTTGCACTTTTGCATCTGATCAAAATCTGAGTATTTAGCAATTGGCATATATTTGCATCATCCTGGGGTCTCGCCATTGCCATTTGCAACTTCTGACAAGAAAAATCAGTGCGGGAAAGCCAAATTCATTTAACAACCATGTGATTTGCTTAGCAACTGCAGCAACACAGGTGGTAAATTGGGTGTGACTCATTTAACGGCCACATGGCTTAGCGATGGAAGTTCTGGTTCCAATTGTGGTCCCACATCAAGGATTAATCTACATACACCTCAAGTCTTCACCCCACAAGTTCCTAATTATTTTCATCTCCATCCGGTCTTTTCTACTCTGGGTTTGACTTGTTCATATTCACTCAGTTATTTGCTTTGAATAATAAAGTTGGGCTTGGAGAAGTTTTATTAATTTTTATGTATAAGCAATACATCAATAGACATTTTATCTTGTTGTTCCAGGCCGAAGCAGCATTCACCCATCATTTATCAGAGCACCACCGGCTCTCATAAAAATGGAGATGTCTAGTGATCGCCCCATCAGCACCAGCCATTTTATTGCCCCTCCTGTACTATCACCCAGTGTGCCTCCTCTACTGGTGCCACCCCATCGCCGTACAGCTAAGCAGCATATCTGCACTACGTGTGGTAAGAACTTCTCTTCAGCAAGTGCTCTTCAGATCCACGAGCGGACTCACACAGGGGAAAAGCCGTTTGCATGCACCATCTGTGGAAGAGCTTTTACCACCAAAGGGAATCTCAAGGTGAGCAATTTGAAGGCAACGATCGTATACGTATGTTCAGCTCCTCCTTCACTATCAACCTTGGGTTGTTGTAGATATTACAGGATGACATCCCATATTCCTGAGATGTTCTCATCTCTTCCCAAAGGTGCTCTTTTAAAGAGGCAACTGGACTTTCTGGTTTTTCTTTGAAGACGTTTCGTTTCTCATCCAAGAAGCTTCTTCAGCTCTGACTGGATGGTGAAGAATGGGTGGATTTATACTCCTTCCTGAAGACGCTTCTTGGATGAGAAGCAAAACGTCTTCAAAGAAAAACCAGAAAGTCCAGTTGTCTTATAAAAAAAAATCACCTTTGGGACAACCATGACCTGGATGACTTGAGAATCTCCATAGACATTCTCATTGTTTCTTGTTTCTCCTCCTAATGATCCCAAAGGTGCTTTTTCAAGAGGCAACTGGTTCTGGTTTTCTGGGGTTTTTTTGAAGACGTTTCGCTTCTCATCCAAGATGCTTCTTCAGCTCTTCTTGGACGAGAAGCGAAACGTCTTCAAAGAAAAACCAGGAAGTCCAGTTGTCTCTTGAAAAAGCACCTTTAGGACAACCATGACAATCTGCATAGACATCTTCCTTGTGATGGACTCATGCCAGCGCCTCCTTTCTCTTCAATTGCATACCTGCAATTAAAGGACACATGGGACAAGTTACATGTCAGGGACAGGCAACATTTCCCCCCCCCCCCCCCCCAATGGAGATTACATGTTATACGTCCTTGGATAATGGATAAGAGTATGTGATAGTAGGGCTACAAGTACCAAGCGATGAGGCCAGACAGAGGCAGAAGTGGGTGGGTATACTCCTTTTTTTAATTGTGTAAGAGATAATTAGCTATCACCAGAGGTCTGAATTGCAGAGGAACCTTCAAGCCAGACTCAGGGCCATTAGTTGCTTACCAGATACACTTCTCTCCAGAATAAAATTTTGGAACAGTAGAAATTGAGGGAGGGCGTTTTACTCAAGAAGTCATGGTAGCCACTGTCCCTGAGCAAGGATTTGAATCTTGCATATCCATTTGTTTTAGTTTTGGTTCTTCCAGTTTTGTCCGGATTCATACCCACAGAAGCCTAATGTTGACATTCTTCTCCATAAGGTCCATGTCGGAACTCACATGTGGAACAATTCTGCCAGACGTGGAAGAAGACTGTCAATTGATAACCCGATGGCTTTGCTTGGCAATGATTCAAAGAAGGTATCAGAAATGTTCCCTAAAGATGCAGTGAGCCCTTCGGTGAACCTTGATCCATCGGCATGGAACCAGTATGCTGCAGTGCTCAGTAATGGTTTAGCCATGAAAACCAATGAGATCTCTGTGATCCAAAGTGGAGGCATCCGTTCTCTTCCAAACACCATTGGGGGAAGTCCAGCGATCAATGTAGCAATGAATTCTGCCACCGTTTCCAAGATGGATAGTTCCCAGGCTCTGATTGGCTCAGAGATGGAGAAGCCGAGCAGCAGTGCTGAAGACAATGTGCCAAAACACCAGTTCCCTCACTTCATAGAAGAGAACAAAATTGCTGTTAATTGAAAAACTAGAAAGCTTGAAAGGTGGCAGGATGGATTTTTTTACAAAATCACTATCGGAATATACATATATATATCTATATATTTTTAAGAGATGACACCGCAAGTATCCTTATTTTCTTATTGACGTGCAAATGATTCTAAGGCTGTCTATGGAAGAGTTGCCCAGAGTACAATCATGTCCGTGTTTTGCGCAAAACAAAAATGAAGCCAGTTTAGGATCCTCCCTTTTTCTATGCGGGTCTTGCAAGATTCTTCTTACGTGGGAAACATCAACCTGTAAAAAAACCTTCGATGTTTTACAATGTGAAATTCCAAAGGTTATAACATTTACCTCAATTTTTTTTCCCCTTTTTTGTTTGCTTATTTGTTTTTGTTGAGATGGCTTAAGTAGAAACCATTTGGGGGAATTTGAGCAGAATAAGAAGCAAGCCTCTCTTGATATTTTGGAGCGAGGAGGGGAAATGGCACTCATGGAATTCGTGACTGATAACATGGAGAGTAATTATGCGGGTAAAATATCCTAGAATGCCATGTTCCCTTTTTTCGTTCGTTTTGTTTGTTTTTCATTAGATGCGGTTTTGAATGTAATAGTGTTACGATGCCTGTTGGACGTCAGGATCTGATATACGCAGAACCCTGTTTCAAAAACCCCAAAACTGAATGTTTAAACAGGCACATTGTTGGCCATTGTACACCTTAAATGCTCTGTATCGATTACTGCTGCTTATTTAAAGACTACATCATTGTACATGCACCACCTACAGTGCCAAAAAAGCTGACTCTTCCATGGCTCTGTGTTGCTTTCCTCCTACCCATCCCAATATGCAGACAGAGGCATACTGTTGAAGGGAAATCCAATCCTAGCAAGATTTGAGTTTTTGCTGTTTCTGCCATTTCTCTTCAGATTCTCAGGTGATGACTTTGGAAGCAGATTACTTAGTGAATGGAAATCTTCCCCACAAGTTTGCTCTTTCTCTGCCACTATCCCTCACCTCCACTTTATGGAAGGGAGCCTGCCTAAATCTGTATTTAAAATGAAGTAGGTGTTTCATCCGTCTTTGTTGTGTGTGAGAGACAACATTTCCACTTTAGCAATTCAGGGGCTGCAATCCAGCGAAGACATATGTGAGTTTCGACTTCTCATACAGCAAGACTGAGTCATTTCTATTTTGCCAGAAGAGGAGACTTTGGGGGCAGTCCTACATTTTCTTTGGACTTTTATCTATTTGTAGTTCTTAGGGGAGAAAGCCTGGAAAAAAAAAATCCCAATGTGGCATTTGTACTGTATGAAGGTTACTGGAATGGTCTTCTGGATTCTAAGTTATCTACCTCATTATTATTATTTTTTATTATTAATTTGTTTATGGTAGTGTTAAGTTCTATTTTTCTAGACAATAACCACTGTGTCAAACTTGAGATCCAGACAGAAACTACTGTGCACTATTTCACGCCAAAATAAGATATGCTTGTAGGGATAGTTGAAGATGTTTAGAGGTGTGTTTCATGGAGTGGGGTGTTTAGTCCACCCACCTCCATTCTCTTTTCATCAGCAGGATCTGCTTGTTGTGTTAGCTGCATTGGAAAACTGAACAAAGATTTGGAGTTTAAGAGAACTTGAATGAAAATGTGGCTTTTTCCAACTTCAAAGTCCAGCTTCGCTCATGCAGAAGGTCTATGAAACAATGTGGATGTATAATAATATTTTTTTCTAAAAAAAAAAAGAAAAGAAAAAACACCAATGTGGTTGCACCTGAACTATTGTATGTGTGTATGTCTCCAGTTATATATATATTTTTAATTATTATAATTTGCTTAGGATCAGTTTTTGCCAAGTTGTGCCTTTCCACCTGGACTTTGTAAAGTAAGAACACAAACTGTTTACACTGTAAAATGGATCTTGTTACGTGGAACATGCCAAAGGTGCATCCCGAGAATAATCTCTCTTTCTGCATTGTGAATGTTTGGACAATTTAAGCAATTCTGCGTAGGATTATATTTTGTTTGTTTATTTGGACTATCTACTGATGCATTTTCTGTTGATATGAGAATAAATCTCTGATAATTTTTTCACATGATGCAGCCAAACCTTCATTTTCGCTACATGACCGTATTCAATTCACTAGAGAAACTTCTATTGCATTTTTTTAAAAAAATTAAATGTTTGTTTTGCTTTATGTGGTTTACAAATATTTATATCCAATATAAATATAATCAAAACTCAAAACATGTAAAAGGCATTGCAAATGTCTTACAATTTACAAGGCAATACAAATGTAAAGCTTCCTCCTAAAGTGTTAAAACAAGGAGAGGACAGGCTCAAAACACAGCCTGGGTCCCACCATGAAAAGGCACAATTAGCTGTTGATGTTCAATGAATCTCTGGCAGAAACTGCAAAGATAATTCAATAAGGTCTAGCAACATGGGAGGGACTTTCCAGGCATACAGAGTCTTGGAAAGAGTTTGGTCCCAAGCTATTAAAGCTTTATCCCATCATAATGAGAGTCTTGAGTTTTGTTTGAAAGTTTCAGCAGACAAAATGCATGACTACATTGTTATGCAAATGCCACAATTTACATACTTGGGACCAGTGGTGATTTTCAAAAATTTTTATTAACGGTTCTGTGGGCGTGGCTTGGTGGGCATGGCAGGGGAAGAATACTGCAAAATCTCCACTTCCACCCCACTCCAGGGGGAAGGATACTATAAAATTTCCATTCCCTCTCCACCCCACCAACCTGCTTTCCAGCTCCGTGTGCCTGGCAACAAAAGAAGACCCAACCAATCAGCTGGGACTCGGGAGGCAGCAAATAGATGGGGGCGGGGCCAGTCAGAGGTGGTATTTGCCAGTTCTCCAAACTACTCAAAATTTCTGCTACCAGCTCTCCAAAACCAGCTGAATACCACCTCTGCTTGGGACACACGTATGGGAGGAAGGTGACATTTGGACCATGATGTGCTTGTGCAGGCATCTTCAAGCTTTGTGGTATGATGCCGCTGCAAAGCATTACAAAGGGTGATGTGAGACCCTATTTATCACTACAGCTTCCCCATTCTAGGTCAGGTTGTCAACAGATTGAGATAACCAGCTTGTATCACACTGATGCCAATCAGCCAACATTGATAAAAGCCACTATTAACACACTAATGCCATCAGATTGTTCAGCATCAGTGCTGGATCCAAGAGGGCTCTCAAACTGCAGATCAGGCATTTCTACAAAATCATAACTCCAAGCCCTGAAACCAGCTATAGATCTCTCTTAAAGAAATTCGACTTCAGATTGTTCTCTCACCTTCTAATCCAGAGACATACAAAAATACACATTTTCCATTTTAAATGAAAGAAGGAATTCCTTTCCCTCCGAATTATTTGTCTCTGCCAAAAATAAGCTTTAAAAAGCCTCCTAGTCCCATTTGTAGGATGTTTTTGAAAAGAGTCAGTGAAAAAGGAAGACTACTTTGGAAACTCTTGGCATAGTCCTTAATAAAATATAAATAAACTTCTGTGCCTTGATGAATAGGGAGGACAAGCTATTACCAAGTGACTGGATATGGAACAGTATGTGAAACTAATAGAATAAACTCTAGCATTGACCAGAAATGAATATCGTAAAAGACTTCTTTTTCCTGTGACAGCTGGAAGCAAAAACTTCCAGCCTTACTTTTTAGAGGACATTTGACTTGAATGCTTACTATACCAAAACAAAATGTTACCCAAGTCTAGGGAAGAACTTTCTGTCTCCAACCATCTCCCACAACTTCTATTGGGGTGAATGTGTCCTCCCAAATTCTTGCTAATCTTGGGGTTATTTTCCAAAGTCCATACAACACAGTAATGTATAAGATATGCCTTATAGCCTTTTTATAAAAGCCAGTAACCATGTAAGCCATTATAGCTTGTTTGCAAATATTGACAGTTTTTTGAAGGGTTTTATTAAATATCTACCACCTTGTACTAGAAAGGAGAGAGATGAGAAAAAATAAAGCCATCCCAGCATATCAGAGCAAAGGTGATTATGGCTTATTACAGTATACAAGCGATTAATTAAGCAATTATTTGCAGTACATTTGCCCGGGTTTGGGTACAGAGATGAGATAAATGTGCCACGTGTAGATTAAAAGCATGCACAACACTGTTGTATTGCTCATAATTCCAGTCTGGGTACCCAAACTTGTTACTTGCATTTCAATTTATGTCATGCACGTTCTGTCCAACAATTTAATGCTTTTGTTTAAAATGGGCAAACAACTGGCTCTTACACGTCTTCATAGGTGGTCTCTATTTTAGGAGGGGATGGGCAAAATAAGGCTGAGTTTGTGGATTAAGGACATGATTGGGATGTAGTTTGTTTCTCAGAATTGCAAGCAGTTTGTTAATTAGCCTGCTCAGGAATGGAGGATTGAACAAGTTTTTAGTAGTAATTATTATATTATTATTATTATTATTATTATTATTATTATTATTATTATTATTATTATTATATTATATTTATATACCGCTCTACTCCCGGGGGACTCAGGGCGGTGTACAGACAAATGATAAAATACATATAATACAAATATTTTAAAGAATTGATTAAAATACAATTAAATAATTTGGTCTTAAACCTAAAATTAAAACTCTAAATTTATGAGATTAAGATTTAAAAATATAAGAGCAATTTTAGAAGAGGTTAGTCCAGGCCAGCCTGCTGGAATAGAAACGTCTTGAGGGCACGGCGGAAAGCGCGGAGATCTGGGATTGTCCGTATCTCCGGGGGGAGCTTGTTCCACATGGTGGGTGCCCCCACAGAGAAGGCTCTGTAATGAAGAGGAGGGCCAACCAAATCCTTTGAAATGTGCAGCAGAAATGATCTCTTATCATTAATGACATTAAAATAGTCATAATAGTCATGCCTTCTTTCAGGCTGCATCCAATTTTGGTCACCACAATATAAAAAAAGTTGTTGAGACTCTAGAAAGAGAGAGTCAAAGATAATTGGGTGGGAGAAGATTTTAAAGGATAAAACATATGAAGAACAGTTGCAGGAATTGGTATATCTAGTCTAGTGAAAAGAAGAACTAGGAGTCACATGATAGCAGTGTTCTAATATTTTGAGGGGCTGCCCCAAAGAAGAGGGGGTCAATCTATTTTTCAAAGCACCAGAAAGCAAGAGAAGCAATGGATGAACAAAGGGAGAAGCAACCTAGAACTAAGGAGAAATTTCTTGACAATAAGAACAATCAATCAGTGGACAGTTTGCCTTCAGAAGTTATGGGTGCTCCAACTTTGGAGGCTTTTAAGAAGAGACTAGACAGCCATTTGTCTAAAATAGTCTCCTGATTGAGCTGGGAGTTGGATTGGAAGACTTTGAAGGCCCCTTCCAACTCTGTTATTCTGTTAAGAGCAATTTCTAACTTCTTGCCAGCTTCCGCATTGAGTTTCCTTATGGGAATCTGGCAAGGAGAATCAGGAATCTTCCATTCACTGTGTGCTCTCATCCACACAGCACAAAGTAAATGGCTATTGCTGTATGGGTGAGAGCATGAGGGATTTTGAAACTGGATGTCGAAAATGAAGATCACATGACCACAGCAGCAGTAGCAGCCAAACTTCATTCTCTTGGGAGTCATGGGTTCCAGATTTTGGACACATTCTGTAAGTTAACCTATTTGATATACCTTGGTTTAAAAATGTTGCCCAACAATGGGCCATTTTGTCCAGTTAACAATGAGATGTTCATATTCAAGCAGTAAATGGTGCATGTACATGATAAAATATCCATCCAAACCTTGAGTTTTCCTTATATGTACTCCTTACGCTGTCCCAAATACAGGCTGGGCCTGCCTGCTTTATATGGGATCATTTCAAGAATTAAGCCAGCAATTTTCTGGCTCTACATTAATAAAACTATTGAATATTAGCTTTAAACTGGTTTCTGAGAGGTTACAGAATGGAAACAGATTCAAAACTTTGTTGTGTAAGAAACTTTTACTTTTTTGTAACAAAATGAAATGCAAACAGTTCCAGAGAGGGCTTTTATTTTAACATACTGCTTCATAATTAGCCAAAAGTTATGGCGCATCAAGACAAAACTGTCTCCCATCTGGAATCCTTCCATATTTTCCCACACCTTTTTCCTTACCAGAACAAAATGTATAATGGAGGAAAAGAGGGACTAGTCCCAGGGTGTCTTTGCATTGGTAATAATGAAATACCTCCATTGGAAATCATCTTCAGGGCTACAAATGAGAATTTCCATTTTAACAGTTCTTTGCATAAAGAATAAAATTTGTGTAAGACAGAAGTTAGCTGTCAGCCAGGCCTGACTTTTTCTCAAGGAGGTGTTTTTTTCCCCTTTGCATTTCTAACATGCAAGCACAGTTTTACAATAACTGTATTAACTTTCTGGAATTAAAAGTGGGACTGTCAGTTCTGCTGTTGCAACATTCTATGTCTTAATTTCATGCATGCATCAACTGACTTTTGCCAACAAGTTATATCCTCACTGATATAACTTCCCAAATTCCAAACTGATATGGCCAAAACACAAACTCATCCTGTATTGCTACATTTTATGCTGATTCTTAGACTTAAGACTTCTCAAAACCATTTCCCCAAGATTATGCAACCAAGGCAGAGAAATTGGGTGGGGGGTATAATAGGTACTGTCTAATTGGTGCCTTCTGGATCTTTTAGACTTCACGTTAGTCCTATGCAGCACAGACAATGAGGAAATATGGCAATTGCAGCACAGAAGTCTCTGGAGGGCACATGGTTTCTGTGGAGACAGATGTTTTGCCACAGATTTGAAATATTACTATATTTATTGGCCATGAAGAAAAACATTGGATCGTGTTTCTTGAAGGACAGGAGTTGAATTTGTTTTCTATGTGTTACAGTTTGATTCCCATAAACCCCAGCCAGCATGATCAAAAGGGAGGGATGGCATAATTTGTTGAGTAGTACAGTACACTTTGTACTGTACATGTATGGAAGGAACATTCTTCTGAGAAAAACCTACACTTACGCTTGAGAAATATTGGGAACAGGAAGACCAGTAAGAAATGTAGTGTAGGAATTAGGCAAAAATATGCTAAATAATAGAGAAAACCAAAGAACACCAAAAATTAAATCCATATGTTGATTATAGAAGGGCCTTTGAAGAACAAATCAAATTTTTGAATGTCTTATAGATGATAGATAGATAGATAGATAGATAGATAGATAGATAGATAGATAGATCGATCTAGATCGTCTATCTATCTATCTATCTATCTATCTATCTATCTATCTATCTATAGGATAAGAAGTCACAAGCCAGACCAAACATGGCCAAACGCATTGGCTCCAGACCTCTAGTGAGACAAGGCTGTATATTCTCACTTTATTTATTTAACAGAATATACAGTATATTGAAACAGGCTGGTTTGGAAGAAAATGGTTTTAAGATCGCAAGAAGAAAATTGATGGAAAATTGTTGGTAGTCCTCTGAAAATGTAAATGATCTACATCTTCTAGTAATGAAAGTCGAAAGGCACAGTAAAAAAAAAAATTAAATATAGAGAAAACCAAACTAATGACGACATATTCAGCAGCCAATCTAGAACTGACAATGAAAATACTGACATGGTAGATATTGCCTGCCTTTTAGGTTTACTCAATTAGTGTTGATGGATTGACCTTGGGGAATCGTGAAGTAACTAGTTAGAAACAGATCGTTTGACAGAAGGTCTATCTACATGAATCTAATGGCAAATAATCAACAATCTTGCTGCATGACCACTTTTGCTTCAGCACAGAGGCAGATGGGCTTTATACTGCTTCTTCAAGGATGCTAACTTGTCCAGATCCCATGTAGGAAGGTGTTCTCCAGTCATGATACCTCTACCTCCATGTTTGATATTTGGAATGAGGTTATTATGAATAATGGTTTTGGCAAACATAACATCAATGTACCCTCATAAGTTCTACTTCAGGTTGATCTGCCCATAGAATATTGCTCCAGATATCTGGAAGCTCATCTAAGTGCTTAATGGCAAGTCTGAGATTTTTAGTGAACCATTGTTTCCATTTTGCTACTTTTCTATGAATTTTATCCCAGTATTTTTTTCTAATAGTGAAGCTATGGCAAGACAGGCTTAGACATTCTGAGACTCTCCATAATGATCCTCATTCCATTCTTCCTAGATGCTTTTTTAAAAATGATTTCCTAGTTTATCCCAAACATTTTGGAGCCTTTCTGCAAAGCTTTTGATGACTGAACAATGCAGGGCATTAATTATGAAGTTGTTGTTCCTGGTAAACCAGGAGAGATGGCTGGATTACAAATGGTTACTGGATATTTATTGAAGTATTGATTTGGCAATTATATTACCAGTATTATATGTTGTTATGTTTACTGGATGGGAACTAAGCCCCTAAGAACCATTATGACTGAAACAGTATACAAATCTTGTTATTGTTGTTAGTTGCAAAGTCATGTCCAATCCATGGACAACATTCCTCCAGGCCTCCGTCCTCTACCATCCCCTAGAGTCCATTTAAGCTCACGCCTACTGCTTCAGTGACTCCATCCAGCCACCTTGTTCTCTGCCGTCCCCTTCTTCTTTTGCCCTCAATCTTCCCCAGCATTAGGTTCTTCTCCAGTGAGTCCTTCCTTCTCATTAGGTGGCCAAAGTATTTGAGTTTCATCTTCAGGATCTGGCCTTTTAACAAGCAATCTACTCCAGCACCATAGTTCAAAGGCCTCCATTCTTTGGCGCTCAGCCTTTCTTATGGTCCAACTTTCACAGCCATACATTGCAACTGGGAAAACCATAGCCTTGACTATATGTGCACTTTTGTTGGCAAAACAAAGGTGTGTATACAAATCTTAGCAATAAATAGATACTGGTACAGTGCTGGGATTTATCGGTGATTTCCTATGTGAATATAATCAATCCCAACTCTAATTAGCTTATTCATTATCAGCAAGGTTATCTCAATGCTATATCCCAGTGATAGCTAGCCTTTTTGCCATTGCGTGCCAAAAGTGGGGGGAGCGCGGTGGGATCACACGCCCACGTGCCCACATCCATAATTCTATGCGCCCTGCCCCACTCCCCCCAGGCTCCAGAACCTTTCTAGGAGCCTGGGGAGGGCAAAAACGGCCTTCCCCACCCCCCCAGAGGCCTGAAACAGTGTGTTTCCTTACTTCTGGTGGGCCCAGAAGGCCCGAAAATCAGCTGCTGGTGCACGCATGCATGTGGGAGCTGAGCTCGCATGCCCACCGATATGGCTCCACGTGCCATCTGTGGCATCCATGCCATAGGTTTGCCATCATGGCTATATCCTATGACCTAGCCCTCAAAATTCATGGTTAGAATAGAATAGAATAGAATAGAATAGAATAGAATAGAATAGAATAGAATAGAATAGAATAGAATAGAATAGAATAGAATAGAATAGAACAGAACAGAACAGAACAGAACAGAACAGAACAGAACAGAATAGAATTCTTTATTAGTCAAGTGTGATTGGACACACAAGGAATTTGTCTTTGGTGTATATGCTCTCATATACACTGGGATTGCAAACAAAAAAAAATCAGTCCATGGGAACTGAATCGTTCAAACAAATATCTTGGGCTGTATATTAAGCTTTCTCCATGGATGATCTGAATGTATGTAAGGGCGAGCGGAGCCGGTCTCTGAGAGGGTAGGTTAGCGAAGAGAAGCAACGGCTCCTCTGAAAGCACCAGGCAGCACACCCAAAAGGAAGGCGAGAGAGGGATTTAGCAAGGAGGAATGATGTCCCACGGAGTCCAGAGTCTTGAAAGGCCACTCGAAATTCCTGGGCCAGAGCCGCCACAAGCCTTAAGAGCAGAGTGGCGGGAAGATATTGCGACGAGGGAGGGTAATAAAACCGGCAAGAGACGCAGCCGGCGAGGTGTCCCCCTCCGCGAGGAATGAGGAAAAGGCACCATCCAAGCAAACGGCCCTCGCCCATTTTCCACACCCGGCTCGGTGGGCTGGTGGCGGGAGGGGAGGGGACGGCGCGAGCCGGCGTGAGAGTCCACGTTACCTGCGCGACGCCGCCGCCCAGCCCCCAGCCCGCCCGAGTTCGGCAGGCAGCGGCGCGCTCTCCTCCCAGCTCGGAGAGGCTGGGTGTGGGCCGGGCGAGGCGAAAGCTGGCGACGAGCCGAACCTGTTTCGCGCTCCTCCCCTGCCGGCGCTCCTCGCCACGGCTGCCGCGGTCATGACCGATAATATCCCCTTGCAGCCGGTCAGGCAGAAGAAGCGGATGGACAACAAGCACCGCGGCGGGTGAGTTCGGCGCCCGTCCTCCTCCTCCTCCTCCTCTTCCTCCTCCCTCCGAGGGTCTCGCCGAGGCGAGGGCTTCGGCCTCCCCTTCCCCATTCAAGCTTTCGCCTTTTCCGCGCCGAGGCAGCGAACCTCAGTTATGGCTACGGGCGCGCCGCCCCGGCTTTGATTCCCGGCCCCTAACTAGGGAGGGCAGCCTCGGCTCCTTCGCTCGCTCCCCCTCCCTACCCGGTGCTGCTAATTCTGGGGCTGCTTTAAGGGGAAATGCCTCTGGGTCTGTGCCGGCCCTGCCGTTTCGGCAGCCGAAACGGCGACTTCCGAGCTGGCCAAAATCCTCAGATAGCGACGGAGGGGATTTCCGTGGCCGATTCCCTAAATGCTGTACGGTGCAGCGCCTTCCCCTTGGCCGAGCCGGGTTCCGAGGATCGTTTCCCCCACCTTTCTCTCTCCCCCACAACCCCGCCTGCTGTAAACACCCGTTTCGCTACCGCCTCAGTCGATCATCGTGTTTCCCTGGCGCTGGGAAGAGCCCGGTCGGCTTAGAAGGAGAAATAAACCGGGGAAAGGGTTGTGGGGGGACCTGGGCCGGAACGGGCGGCGGGAGGAAGGCTGGACGGCAGGAACTGACAGGTTGATTCTGACGCCATTTGTAGGTGGCACGCCCAGGCAGGCAGAGGCTGCCATTCCAGTCTCAAGGACCTGGATGAGGAAGGGAAGGGAAGAAGAAAAAAGGAGACGGCTTTAGTGGCCCTTCTCTGGAGCCAAGCTGGGAAGGAGGGGGAAAAAAAGGAAGGAAGCATCTCTTTGTAGATAAGTGTCCCTACAACCAGGAGAAAACAATAGGGACTTCCACCAAATATGAATTTGGGAGTGGCTCCACCCATTTTTCATTATTAGGCAGCTCAGCATGTAAACTTCGGGCTGGTGCTCTTTAAATCATCGGTATAAAGTCTAGTGCATCTTCTGGAATAATCCTGCCAGAGGTATCCGCATTAGGCTAAACTTGTTCCATGGTAGCAATTAAAATGCTTTCTTCCCCCCACCCCCTCCTCCCAGAAATGACTTCCTTAATGGCTGATTTCTGGAAGGTTTATTGTATAACATTATACCTGTCCATCAGGAACACCTGACCTAGAGTTTGTTTGGTTGTTTTGTTTTGTTTTGTTTTGACCTGGGCTACTAGATATTTTCTGCCTTTAAAATTCCTTTTGAAGCTGTCAAATGAAACAGCATATTCCTTTCCTAGTCGGTTTCTCTGATTTCTTTGTGTAGCAGGCCTGAAGTTCAAGTCATCATAGCGTTGGGCTTCAAGAATAATTTATACTTCCTAGGAGACGCCTCTTTTGTTCTTCAAATGTGTACCATTTGTTGTCAGGCACATTTTATAAGCCCATATTTGCATCATGAGGAAAAGAGAGACATAGAGGGTGAAATGTAAAACAGAAGAATGTTGAACCCCACCTACAAATTAAATCTATAAATGTTAGAACACCAGGTTTCATGTGCATAAAAATGTCTGTTTCATTCATTAATTATTCTGCTTCTGGGGTGGGGGGAAGTACTTAAAGCCAAGTAACCACTTCTTGCATGGAATTAAAAGATATAAATCATTCAGAGTAAACAGGTGTGTCATATATGTTCAAATATATAAGACTGTGTTAAATAAATGCACTATTTACTTTGATTTATGAGATGAACGTTTATGAGGTGAAAGTTCTAAGCTGTTCAGTTATTGCACATAAAAGTCATCAACAAGATTCGATCCAAAAAAGCAAAGGGGAAATCTGTGCAAAAGGTAAGGTCCTTTTCAAGTCAAGCTCAACTGATAGTGGGCATTTTATCATCTCTCTCTGTTTTTCTTGGCTGGCTTACAAAAGTAGTTTGGCATTTCCTATTGCCGGTATGTATAAATGAGGTAGAAATGGGAAAAGATCTGGCTGCTTCATTTGTGCTTCATTGTGCTCTGTAACGCCTTTTTGAAATATAGTTTAAAAGCATTGTACAATTAGAAATTAATGCATTCCTGTTTTATTAGGTTTTGGAGAGGCATGGATAAACTTTATATATTATTACAGCCTACCCCTGCCCAACTTCAAATAATCATTATTGGAATGAGGGGTGAGAAATGAAGGGTGGCCAATACAAAAAATATGTAATTTAATTTAAAGAATCATTGTGGGAGAAATGATTATCCTCTCCAATCAGAAACAGAAGAGTCATTTGCTGTACATGTACAGGGTATGCATATGTATATAAATACTATAGCTACTTTGATCTAAAAGAGGTAAGAAATATCACTACATCTGATAGTAGTTGGAGTCCAATTCTTCTTGCTTTAGTTCTGATAGCCAACAGGAGGAGTAATCCGAGCTATATTAGCAATGCTTGGAGGATCATCCATTCCTTATATTAAAATGACTAGCAGATCAGATCACAGGTGTCATTGATCATCAAGTAAAGTGAGGTAACATTTCAAATAGCAAGTAATATGGAGGGAACAATAGCTACATCCTCTTGGATAATACCCCTAAGTTGCCCTGAGATTTTTTGCTTTGTTTCAGTCGTTTTTCAATTCCCAGAATTCTGTGTTTGGCTATATCAATTGGGGAATTCTGGGAATTTAAGTTTACACATCTGAAAGTTACAAGGGTGGGAAATAGCACACTACTGGATATTAATTAATTATGTGCCATTAGGTCAGTTTTGACTCTTGGTAACCACTAGATATATTTTGTCCATTATGATCTGTTACTAACCTGGTCCTTCCAACAGTGAACTCTTCACTACTGTAACTAAGTCCATCCCCTTCATTTGCTGGTCATCCTCTTCTCTTTCTACCTTCCTAGCATCAGAGTCTTCTCCAGAGAGCTAGATCTTATGTCATTGTCTAGAGTAGCATAATTGGAGCCTAGTCATTCATGACTTGACTAAGAACTCAGCCTTCCATCTTTCTGAAGTGGGTAAAATGAGGACCCAAATTGTTGGGGCAATATGCTGAATCTGTAAACTGCTTAGAGAGGGCTGTAAAGCACTGTCAAGAAGTATATAAGTCTAAGTGCTATTGCTATTACAATTGTTTGATGATCCATATCTTTTATTTTCTTATCTGACCACAATATTCCAGTTCTATTCTCAAACTAAGTTCTATACGCCATGTAGCATCCCCTGTGTCCCTGTCCCCCACCTGTAAAAGCATCTCTTTCTCACATATGCTGTGGAGTAGCCAGTATTGAAATGATCATCTAAGGTAGAAGACCTCTACTTTAGAGTTGAATGGGATGAATGGGAGTTAGTTGAATGGGAGTCGATGCCATCTTGTTGTCCTTTGTTCCAAGATGCGAAGTTTCTTGGGTTTTCCTTCAAAGGCTGACTCATAAACCATTGCAGCAGCACACACCGCAGCTTCCTGAAAACCTAAAAGACTAAAGAGCACATTGAAGTGTGGTAAACATATTACAGCTAATAGCTGATCATAAGGATGGATATTTTGTTAGAGATATGATAATATCAAGCATTAGAAAATAACGTAGCTGAGTGAAGTGAATTAATCTGGTGATTCTGTTGACATGAAAAGCAAACCTTGTGATTGTGAAATGTGTAGGACAATTAACACTCCATTGCTGCAGTTCTCTTTCTGAGGATTATACAACTTCACTAGTGTTTTCACTAACTCAGTTGTGTATCTTGCCTTGTTAGTAATGCTTGCAGTAATTATATTGATGTAACCTTAGCTCCAATGCTCTGTTAGTTACAGTCTGGAGAGTCTGGTTGTTCCAGCTGGGTTACGGAAGCGATCTTTCCTGTAACCATCAAGAGCTGTTGAGAGCATAGAACCGTGTTGCTACATTAATGTAGCATTATTTTTTTTCTTAACTGTCTACCTTCCTGGCCTCTGGGGATATATATATATATATATTTGTATTAGCTAGTTTTTCAGAGTTCTTCAACTCTTTCAGAAGACCACCTTAACTTTTCATTATTCCACTTTTTATTTCCAGTAAAGATGAAAACATCTGATTGGTAAACACCATTAGTTTGATAATATTTTGGTGAACTGAAAAAGCTTCAAAGTAGACCACCAAGCCAGTTATTATTTCTAACACTTAGTAAAAAGAATTTTTAAAGGTTATTCAAATTACAAAGGGCACAAAGTCCTTTAGCGAAGGCACCTCCACCTGTGTTTGAAGGATAGGAAAGGCTGCTTATAAGACAATACCTATAGTGTCTATGAGCCATAAATATATAATTCCAAATTCCCGGTTATGGCTTGATCATTCCTTCTCCTTGCTCCATCAAGCAATCTCAAAAATATTGATCCAGTCTAAAATGTTGGCCTGAGTCCGGATCTCCTAATGTGTTACTAATATATTCATTTATTATAAATTGCTAAATCCTTGTCATTTGTAGAACTGGGAAAGACCAGGAAAGTGTATCCTTTTTATTTAAGAAAAGAAATCAGCAGTTATGCTAGCATTACTTATCAGGTTTTGATAGTATCAGTTCAGGTTGATAAACTAATTGTCCTATTTATGGTAACCTTTTTTAATATGGTTTGTCACACAGTCAGCCAAATTTTCAGACTGGGTTTGGCATTTTTTTCTGCCTATGAGTCCTTCCCAAGGAATTGAGCTAGGCAGATGTAGATCAGTAGTGGGTTTCACTTACCTTCACTACCAGTTCAGAACTATGAGCATGCACATGTGCGTGCTTGCTTTGCTCGCATGCAACGCTTCTGCACAGAGCGATGATGATGATGTCTGGGTGGGTGGGCGGAGCCTGCAGCCGCCGCTACTGGTTTGCCCGAACCGGTAGAAACCCACCACTGATGTAGATGTTTGATGGTGTTACAGATATTTAGTACCATCTGTGTTGCAGGATGTAAGGAATTTCAAGTAAAGCTTGCCTTTATATCATCTTATATATGAGATACTGGGCTGGTTCAGAAGACAGCACTGAACTCTCACTAGTCCTCAGTAGGACAATGAGATTAGTTTGACCCAACTCAAAATGATGGTATTTAAAGTCTTAAAGGAGCTGTGATCAGATTACTTGAAGGATTATTTCCTCCCTAGACTTCAAGACCATCTTTGTAGATATTGAAGTGAGTCAGATAGTTACTAAAAGCAAGATCTTTTCAGTGATGAAACATGTTAATCTTTTAGACATTGCTAATTTTTAGACATAATTCAATGTCTTTTAACTGTTTTCAGTGTTGTGGTTTTAATATAATATGTAATATAATATATGTTTGGTGCTTTGGTGTTCTGATATACATCCTTGAAGATGTCTTGATTATTTATTTTACTTTACTTTTAATGATAAGTTCATTTTATATCTTTAAATAAATTCTGTAGTTTTATTGTTCTTTTACAGATGCCATCATTGTCTATCAATACTATAATTGATCTTAGCCAAAAACAGAGAAACAGTACCATTTATTATTTATAGGCAATATGAAAATGTTGGAAGTAAATAAATTGGAATAGGAAAGCATTTCCCCTCAAAAATCAAGATATGAATACTTAAATACATAATTTTCTCATACTGTATAAACATGATATGCAAATGATACATTGTGAATTCCAGTCCTGGATCTGCCTATCAAGGCACTGAACTCAGTGGTTTGCTTCTGCATATAAATCTATGGGATTACTCTTAATTGATTAATCAACATCTTCATTGACTAACTGCCATATGGGATTGGTTAAAGATGCAATCTGTACCTACTCCTTGGATATATTGTAAATAATCTTAATCTCAGTGGGACTCAGTAGAACAGACCTATGCTGCAATTGTCTTCAATTTCAGATTAAAAGGAAGTTTTCCTTAAATCAAGTCCAACTCTTGGTGATATTATGGACATGTCCATGTAGTACTGACAGTAATATTGAAATGGTTTGCTCTTGCTTTCTGGGATATTTTTTTAGTTTCCTAGTTTGATTTACATCGTAAAATAATTTTGCATCCTAACAATCTTATATTTGAATGATTAGGAAATAATCCTAATCCCTGGAACACCAAGAACTGGAAAAAATAATAGAAAGATGGGCTACTGTTCCCAAAATACTCAATGAAAAACATCTATTTCTTATTAAAACAAAACACAAAGCAAAGAGGGAAAATTTTCAGTGATCTTTGGGGGAAAAACAACCTTCTTCATCAAGATATTCCTATAAAAATATTTGTTCAGTGTAGAATTTTCAAGAATGGTTAGGGAAACGTGTGGAATAACAATTTCTTATCTTTCTTTAGTCTCTGATTTATTTACATAATGAAATGAACAGGACTCTTAAAAAGGACTTGCAGAAAACCTTAAAAAGCTCAATACAATTTGACTGAAAGCTTTTGCTTCATCCAGAATAAATGAAATAGGAGTAGGGAATCTCCTGACTGTTGGATAGAAATTTTCATTTCTTAGAGATATACATTTTAGATTAGAATAACAGAGTTGGAAGGGACCATGGAGGTCTTCCAGTCCAACCCCCTGCTTAGGCAGGAAACCCTACACCACTTCAGGCAAATAGTTATCCAACATCTTCTTAAAAACTTCCACTGTTGGAGCATTCACAACTTCTGGAGGCAAGTTGTTCCACTGATTATTTGTTCTTACTGTCGGGAAATTTCTCCTTAGTTCTAAGGTGCTTCTCTCCTTGATTAGTTTCCACCCATTGCTTCTTGCCCTGCCCTCAGGTGCTTTGGAGAATAGCTTGACTCCCTCTTCTTTGTGGCAGCCCCTGAGATATTGGAACACTGCTATCATGTCTCCCCTAGTCCGTCTTTTCATTAAACTAGACATACCCAATTCCTGCAACCATTCTTCATATGTTTTAGCCTCCAGTCCCCTAATCATCTTTGTTGTTCTTCAATATGTAAATGTTACTAAGCCAAACAGGTGTGCCTCAGTACTGGTTGAATAAAATTTGGATCATGTAAGAATAAGGAATTGCATTAATTTGTACATGTTTAGGGTGATTGTATATAATTTCCTTTCCTTTGTAGTCTGATGGAGACCTTTGCTGAGCACTTTGCTCCCAGCTATGACACATGAGGTCTTTTGCAGAATTTGTATTAAAAATTAAAGATTTTCCATGAAACTGAGTGAAATTTTTGAGCTTCTTGGATGAAATCCATTTAGCACATTTCATCTTCAACTTTGAAGCTTATTATGGAGTACATTTAATCTAATTTAGTGAGACTTCGAAGAAAACATGGCTTTGGGATGGTGATACTAAACCCTATTTTTTGTAGCCCCTAAGAATTAGCCTTATGTTTAGTTCCTTATTGAAAATTTACTTTAGCCAAAAGAAGTGTTACACAAATAGCATCTCTGAAAGGAGCTCCCTTTTGACTTCTATTAGCCAGGAAAGATACATTGATGGAGATGGTAGTGTCTGCCCTTTGAGGTAGCCCAATGGACAATGCATAGGTTATAGGAATGGTACTTTATTATTGTAGGGTATAACAAAATCTTGAAAGCCTGCTAGAGGTTCTCCCTGCCCTCTTTTATATCAAAGAAACTCAGGCAGGGTTGTTTTGCCTTCTCATAGCCCGGCATTGAGATGTTTCTTAATTTGTCTTAACTGTTCCTGCCTATATTTTTCATGTCTTTCATCTCATGTCTTCATTCATGTATATAAGGTAGGATTATTTTATCATTCTCCACCAAGATAATTGAGAGTGGTGGCAGTTTAACTGGGTTATGGTCTGGAGATGCACCCTCTACCATGATGGAAGCTCTGTTGAGAGGGCATAGTAGAGTTAACACATCCTGCTCATGTTCCTAGATCTGTCAACAGCTTTTGATGCTATCAACCATGGCACCTGTTGGTTATCTCTTGGTACACTAGAAATTAAATTAAACAGACACAGAATCCAGCAGGAAAGGTGGATAAGGTAAGAGGTCCTTATGAAAGAAATTCCAGTGACTGCTGCTTATTAAATTCAAGCTCTATTTATGGATCACAGTTCAAATTTCTCATGTCACTTTCTCCCACTTACATAAAAGTTTAAATATGATTCAGTTTTGCGCAGGGATACAGTATCCATCTGTTTCTTATTTTTGTAAGGTTGTTAGAAATGGTTGTTAACTTCGACAATATGAAAAGTATCTTTCACAGTGTCCTCCTAGACCAATTTAGGGGATTGGGGGCTGGGAGAATGGTTCTGCTGATCCTAAAACATATGAAGAATGGTTGCAGGAATTGGATATATCTAGTCTAGTGAAAAGAAATAGGGGTGACATGATAGCACTGTTCCAATATTTGAGGGGCTGCCACAGAGAATAGGGGGTCACAAGAGGTATTCAGCCTGTTCGTACCAGTTTGCGTGAACTGGTAGCGGCGACTATGGGTGGCCCAACCCACCTGGACATAATGCTGTCCTATTTAGCCAAGTTTTTGAGGCCAGGCACATGCACGGAATGTGCACGCGCAAGCAACACGCATGCATGGAAGGCGCCTGAGGCGAACCAGTGGTAAGACTATGTGGAACCCACTGCTGGGGGTCACCCTATTTTCCAAAGTGCCAGAAGACAACAATTAATGGATGGAAAGTGAATAAAGAGAAGCAATCTAGAACTAAGGAGAAATTTTCTGACAATAAGAACAATGAACCAATGGAACAACTTGCCTTCATAAGTTGTGGATGCTCCAATACTGAAGGTTTTTAAGAACAGACTGGACAGCCACTTGCCTGGAATGGTATAGAATGGATATGCTGCTTGAGCAGGGGATTGGACCAAAAGACCTCCAAGGTCCCTCCCAATTCAGTTATTCTGTTATTCTGTTTCAAAAAGTAGCATTGAGGAATATGTTCCATCCCAGGGATGAAATCCATCAGGTTCTGACAGGTTCTGGAGAAACGGTAGCGGAAATTTTGAGTAGTCCAGAGAACCGGCAAATAACACCTTTGGCTGGCCCCAGAGTGGGGTGGGAATGGAGATTTTGCAGTATCCTTCCCCTGCCACACCCACCAAGCCACGCCCACACAACCTATAATAAAAAAAATTGGATTTCACCACTGCCCCATCCTATAACCACTGTTCTGTGAGGTGAAACCAGTCCTATTTTATCCTCCATTCTTGAGAGAATATTAGGAACTGCAGGGATGAATGTTATCATAATGTGGACGATACTCCAGTTTTCTGTATCTTTTGGGGAACCTCTGACTTACTGTTATGTAAAAGTATTGATCCCCTGCTTAGATTATTGTAATGCTTGTATCATTATAGATTGCAGGACACTAGAGCCTTTCTGTGCATTTTGATTGGCACTTTGCTAAGGCTTTTTGTGTAGTTAATGAAATAATATGAATGTACAGTTTTATGTACAGTATGTGAGATGCTACTGCTCAGGAAATGCTCATCCTAACTGAGGTGGAACGCACTTTGAGTAGTAATACCCATTTCACTTTGGGGTTGATAATGCTTTGCTTTATTTTGTTTCTGTCCTAAATGCATTTTTAATTGCACAAATAATTTCAGCATCCTGTGTGCAGAATTGCATCTTTTTATTATTATTATTATTATTATTATTGAGAGATGGAATGTGTATGAAAAGCATGGAAATAACCCCACAACTCTGTAAAGGAAACTGGTATCTTTACTAGAAGTAAAGCAAATAGTCCAATCTGGCAGATTGAATAAAAAAGTCAGGTGTGTGTATGTGCAGATTGGGCAGTTTTTGTATGCAACCCAAGAAGGATCCACGATAAGCTCCCTTATGCCAGAGCCAGATCTAGCCAGTCATATTTCATCTGTACAATGATCAGCTCACTGAGGGACATATGATACGTGCCCTACCCCGACCCCTGTATTCCCTCAAAAAAGCCATTATATTCCCTGATGATTGAGAGTTAAGAAAAGCTTCCTAGGAGAAAGGTTCTTGCCTGTTTTAAAACTGAAGATGGACAAAGAAAGCATGGTGGAAGCTTTAACTTGATTTCAGCTTTGACTGAGCAAAGGATTGAATTTCCTCTAGTTCAGTAGCCTAAACGTCTGCTTTCCCCTCTAGAATTCTGTTTTCAAAATTGAGTAATTTGTCAATCGTGCTACTGAATACAATCCATTTCAAACCTGTGCTACTTTTCTAGGTCTACTATACACCCATCACACTGTCCCTTTCAGAATATCCAAACATTGTACTGAGTGTAAAAGAGGAATAACTATAATAAACAAAAAACAAACTAAAGTGTGGAATAAGGAAGGCATGGGATAAGAAAAGAAGAAAAAGAAGAAATTATAGCCAATGCCATTCATTATTGCTCTCCATTTCTTATAACCAGTCCTTGTTTCATCCATATCCATATACTAATTCTAAATATCAGCTTTTTTCTTCAAATTTCTTACTTCTTTTTGAGAATGTCATCATCTTCATAGAGCCACAACTTTCTTAATCTTCACTGCTTTTTCATATAGGTTTCTTTATTTTACCAGTACATTTTGATAGACTTCTTTTATGATATTCACTCACTTACGTATTCACATTCATTTAACACCCATTTTTTCTTGCTAAATCCTATCTCTTATTTAATAACGTGTTAATTCTCACTTTCATTCAACTCTTAATGTTTTTTTCTGACATACCCAACCCTCACTTCCATATAAAGTGGGCTGAAGCATACTCTTAAACACAGCCATTTTCACTTCTTTCAACAAATGTAATTACCCTGACATATCATCTCTCTTTCTGTCAGCATATGCACATCTTAAAATTTCCCATCTTAGTAAACATTCCATCAAGATATGGACTTGACTTGCTTTTTTTTTTTTTACCATTTTGGTATAATTTTCAATCATTTTCTTCATTTTGTCTGATTTAAACAAAACTACATAGAACAACAGCTGGTTTAAACCTATTAATACTTGCAATTAGAATATTGCAATTTCTTGCAGCTTTGAAACCATTGTTAGATTTTCTACAGGATAAGGAGAAAAATGAAATTTTGATTTTGGGATTTGAGGATTAGATCCGATTTGACTAGATAAAGATTGTGGAATGTCAAATATATGACTATGATTTATTTAGTTATAGGTTTTTATATGTTAGATTACACTGATTGAGAGTATTTGAATATTGTGTTTTCAAATACTAGTTATTAATATTTTAAAAGTTTTTAGATGTTGATATTATTAAATTTAGAGGTTTTATAATTTTCTCTGTACTGAAAATAGTCATAGGTTACTTTTTCTATATGTTTTATTATGTTTTTGTGTTTGGGTTGTTACTTTTTAACTTTTCGCTTTTATCCCTTCCCCCTTTCCCCCTTTATGGTTACTTTGTATTTTATTGTTTCTTTGAAACTTAATAAAGCTAACAGGAAAAACCTGTTATCTCTAATTTCTTTGTGTTGGAGATCTTATAACAGACATAGCAGGCTAGTTAGAGATGACTTGTTGGCAGTAGGTGACAATGGCAGCTAGTTTCTTAGAAGGCTCTTGTTTACTGGCATTTCCTAAAATCTTCAAGGCAAATAACAGTAATGGCAAATAGCCTTAGATGTATTGTTTGTATCAAGATGAGACAACTTTTTGGCCTAAGGGGAAGTACTTCTTTGTGTATTTTCAGCAGTTACAGGATATATTATAAAATTTGAAGCCTGGCACATAAATATTTAAAATACATTATTAATACACTGCTGTTTTTAAGAATGCTAAGCTCATTTGAAAGCTAAAAGAGTACCTTGTTTTTTGTAATGTTCAATTTGTCCAACAGCAAATACTTCCTGGGTGAACGAGAAGCAAGGGTAAAAAGTAAAAACACAAAATCAACTATGTGACAGCCTTTTAAGTATTTGAAGAGAGCTTTCATGTTGCTTTTTATCCTCTTGAGGATAAAACATAATTCAATGCTTTCTATTTGTCCTTGTTTCTTCTATGATGCTAAGTTAATATCTTGCAATCCAGAGTTAGTAGAGCTGCCAATCTTGGGCAAGATGTGGAGATTTCCTTATTTATAAGGTACCATGGTGGCAGGTTTCTCATACCCACCTCAAAAAAAGTAATTGCTACAAGAGAAGAGTAGAAGACATAAGTGTCTGGTACATGCCATGATGGTATTTTAATATGACATCATCATGCAAATGATGCAAATTACATGTGTCATTTTGAAGTTTGTTTGTTTATTTACTTATATCCTGCCTTTATTATTTTTATAAATATCTCAAGGCAGCAAACATACCTACTATTCTTTCCTCTTACTGTTTTCTCTACAACAACTCTGTGAGGTGGGTTGGGCAAAGAGAGAGTGACTGGTACAAAGTCACCCAGCTGGTTTTCATGCCTAAAGTGGGACTAAAACTCACTTCCCCCTCCTACACTCTCTCTCTCTCTCTCTCTCTCTCTCACACACACACACACACACACACACACACACACACACTAGAGGAGCAAACTGCCTGTGTGTCATAATATCATCATGCAACGACATGGTTTATGTATGGCAGGGGCGGGTTTCAAAACCCGTCGCTACCAGTTTGCTCACGGGTGCATGTGCACTTGCACATGCATGATGCTTCTGTACATGCGCAGAAGCATCCGGGCGGGTGGGCGGAGCCTCCTGCTGCCGCCGCTACAGGTTCGCCTGATCCAGGATGAACCAGTAGCAACCCACCACTGATGTATGGGCAACAGACATCATCTCGCCATTTTGTAATCTGTGCAATGACATCATGACTCGGTGACATAATGTTTACAGTATGTCATTGTGATGTTTTACCAATCCTATTTATCTCTGCTAATGTTCTATAAATGTTTCTGCTGTTAAAGTTGTAGGAACATACTGTTGTCAAAATCAATCTTTCCATGGTTTATATTCAGGCTAAATTTCACTTCTAAGGAAAGAAAGCATCTTCTTCAATTAGAGAAGATAAATCAACCTTCCATCAATGATTTTTTAAAAGAAAATATGGAATATATATCACAGTATATAGAAAGGCATAAAACAAAATCTTTTCCCTGAGGAAAAGGGAACCAGACATATTTAAACAGACTCGTCTTTTGTAAAATGTTTATTAAAACTTGATTCATACCTGTTGGAAATATTTAACTACCTGTTCATCATTTTTGGCTCTGATCTCCAGATCTTATCTACTGTTCTGCTGCATTTCTTCATTTTCCTGGGAGTTATGTAAGGAATCTCTTTTCTGTCTGCGCATATGAAAGTGGCTGTGTTTGAATAATCAAATTCTTGGTTAATAAACCAAAATGAGCATTAGCACTGTGATCTATTTAAGGTCTTATCACTTCTTCATTCCTGCAAGAGGTAAAATAAATCAGGAAGCTGTCTGGAAGCATGATCTTTATCATCTAAGATGCAGAAGTCAACTTTAAAACAAGGCAGTATGCCAAGTAGTCCCAACCTAGTTATTAACAGAAAGCTATGGTAAACATCAACTTAAACTTTCTTCCTGCTCAAAGAGGTGCATGAAAGTAATGCATATTACTTAGAGATGCATGAAGGTAATGAATATTTTGACTTGCTGAATTAATACTTGATTATCTGAGCAGCACCCTCATCAAGGGTTGCAAGGAGAGTTGCTTTTAAATTCCCATATAAGTAAGCAAGCCTGGGAATAAGGGCTGAATGATTGGTGGAAACAAGTAGACAGTTTATGTCAGTGGTGGTAGAGCCCTCTCTGTGGGCATGCGAGGTGTCACCCCAGCTCAATTCTGATGTGCATGTGCATGTACCTCCTGCTGGCCAGCTGGTCTTCGGGTTTCTGCTGCGCAAGCATGGGGGTCCATGAATGCAAGGTGTGGGGTGCATGCGTGGGACACATGTGTGGGGACAGGGTGCATGTGGGGCACGCGTGTGCATTGCATTTGGGAGGTTTGCGTGTGCTTTGGGCAGTCGGTCCGGAAAAGGTTAGCCATCATTGGTTTATGTCAATCCTAACTCTCACATATAAGAAATGATGTGGCTCAGGGTCGTCGTCCCGCTCCCCACAAATCAGGGTACCATGATGTGGCTTAGGGTTAAGTGTAGGTAATACACTTGTATATGAATGCACCAGAGGACATAGCTATTCAATGGACAGTAGCAATTTGTTCTCCATATTACTTTTATTCCAGTCATCCATATGGTAGCTCACTAGGCAACATTTATTATCTTTCATTGCAATGGGGAGATCAAAACTGTTTAGTAAGCATGATTTTTTAAAAAGATTGTGGTGGCCTATTTGCTATTGGAGCCACTGCGCATGGTGGAAAGGCTGAGCTGCTTCTTCTCCAGCAAGTACTTATTTTTATCCTGCTACCCTGGTTATGCCATTGTGCTAATGTCATATCCCATAATATCACCAAATACCCTAATCTAAGACCTGGGAGAGGGGATCAGGTTTTTAGGGCACGCTTGAAGATGGGTAGTGTTGTTAGAGCCATCTGAATCTCTGAGGAAATGCTATTCTAATAGATAGATACTGCTCTGTGTTGCTTGGGCACCAATATTCCAGAAAGGTACAGATGAGTTGTCCTTTAAACTTGTACTATTGCTTTAATGCTTTTTTTCCTTTGATACACATAGTGCACCATTCCAGAAATAATGGAAATGTCATTAAATTTAAGCCGTATTGGCAGGAGTCTGAAGGCGGATTATTCTTCACGGTTCACCTTCTATTATTACATGTATGATGTTAAAAGAACGCAGTTGAGCAAGAATTAATTGCTACTCTGTAATTGTGCATTCAGTGTTTTCTGTCCGTGGTGAACATCGAGGTTTATTTGGGAGAAATGGGTGGCCAATAATGGGTGGCCAATAAATTTTATAAATAAATAAAAAAGGGAGGGAGGGAGAGATAGAGCGATAGAGAGAGAGAGAGAGAGGAAGGAAGGAAGGAAGGAAGGAAGGAAGGAAGGAAGGAAGGAAGGAGATTTTAGGATTGTAGCAGGTTCCTGAATATGGGGTTAAGTGTTTGGAGAATTAAGATTTATTGTTGCAACAGGTACTGTGAAATGTTCCCCTCCTTCAGTCTATTGACCTTCTCTCCAGGTATCTCTTTCGATCTTGTCATTGTCTTCTTTTTTCTTCTCCTTGTAAACACTTACTTGACAGTGCAAGCTGTCAGTGGTATTTAGTACACCTCTTCCACATCATTGTCTGGTGGCAAGTTGTACTGGTGAAGGAGATGAGTAGATTCAGGGAGCTCTTAGCAGGAGCCCAACCTCTTTGAACTGTGTTACTAATTATATTTAAAAATCTAAAATCCCGATGAGCTGAATTAGTTCCTCTGGGATCTTCTGGCAATTCTGACAAACTTTAGTGCTCATTTAATGAATACAGTTTGCAGTTATTTTAACAATAGAGTCATCTTTGCTAAGCACAGATGAAACAAAGAATGCATGCAAACAGCACATTTAGTATCAAAGCAGAAGTTTTATTCTAACATTACTGTTGACGTTATTGATTTTCCATTATTTTCTAAAATGGAGAATGTAGATTAATGGAAAGGAGGAGGACAATGAACCAGTATTTGAATCTTGTCATATAAACACTTGGGGGGAAAAAATGAGTTTTTAAGTTCTCCCAAAAAGGTAGTATTAAGTATTGGAACCATCACACACAGGTCATGTTCAAGGATAGAATATTCAGTTATGAAGATTGATACATTCTCTGAGGTAGTGGCTGAATAACTTCCTGTCAGGGGTGTTGTAATTCTTTCCTGTGTTATAGATCCAGCTTTCAGGACTAGACAGCCAGTTTGGCGTAGCGGTTAAGGCATCAGGATAGAAACTAGGAGACTGTGAGTTCTAGTCCCATTTTAGGCGCAATGCCCGCTGGGTGAGTTTGGGATTGTCTTTGTCTCTCTCGCTCTATGTCTCTGTCTCTGTCTCTCTCTCTCTCTTTGTGGAAATCTGGGGTAGAAGAATGGCCCTTCATGAGACTTGTGGATCAACACCAGAGATTCATTCCTATTCTAAAAGCAACATCTTTTTGCCCTCCTCCTTCTTTCCTCTTTTATCATTGCCTGAGGCAGCCTTACGCTTTTTTTTTAAAATTGAAAATTAAAATCTGCTGGTTTATCCCATATATAAATATTGCAACTGGGATCATGGAACAGGGAAACAGCAGTATTTAATCTCTTGCCTTTCATTGACTATTTCCTGTTAAAATATTTAGTTTAGAAAGTATTGACCTTACATGGAAATCATGTTGGATTTGTTCTCAACAGGATGTCTGAAAATGGCTCTTGTGTAAGTTAATCTTTCTGCTACTGAATGAAATATTTCTTATTTAAACTAAGCTAACATTTCCTAGCTTATTCCTTACAACCCGGTAGATTTTTACAGCTGCTGCTTCTCTGGGGGAAAGAGGGAAACCTTTAGATTTTTTTATTTTTAATGAGATAAGATTTCTTTTACACTTATTTGCAAGCGGTGAAGTAGAAAGTAAGAAATGTGATCTTTAATTTAAAAGAGAAAACAAGAACAAAACTACCTTGCTGGTTGATTGCCACTCCCCAACCAATTTTCTGTTCTGCAGTTTACAATCTCATGGAAAAAAATGTACAGTTGAAAGTGTTAAATAATTCCTTAAGGAGAAATCATTTTTCTTCTAAGTATTAAGAAATTTAAGTACTGAATTTAGTATTGAGTAAATGTTAAAGGTTTAGTGGAGAATATTTAATTGATGAGTGGGAGCTTCTACTCATGAGAGCTTTATTCATTTTTTGCTTTCAATAGAATTGCGAGAGAGAGGGGGTGGTGGAATATAGATATAGATCTTTAAGCTTTTGTTTCTTTTGAATGCTCCCTTATTAAAATGACCTATCCTCCTATTTTCTTTTAGGGCAAATTAATACTGAGTGCAGAACTGAGGAATAGTAAGCCAAAGAAATTCAAAAAGAAAATGAAACATAGCTAAAATGAGAGCAGCCTGTCTTCGTTTAGCAACCATAACAGGGACCGGCAACTCAGAAGTAGTTGCTAAATGAAATCACGACTGTGCTTACAATCTTATTTCAGCTCTCCTTTGCTTTACAGACTTGTGAAGGTCATAAATGCAAGGATCAATCACAAAATTACTCTTTCATCACATTGTAACTACAAATGGTCACTAAACAGGGCAATCCCTAAATGAGGAGAGAAAGAAATTCAAAAATAATGTGTTGAAAGAAGATTAAATGTCAGGTTAGACCTGATGTTTCAGCCCCCCTCACACTCTGCTGCATTTACACATTTAAACATATATTTAACACAACACACTTACAACTACGTAATTGTTATCTCCTCTGATTTTGGAAGAGATCTATGGATTAACCAAGAATTTTGGAATTTGTGTGTGCCTAAGACTTGTATTACTTGTTTCATTCTACTGTAAAGCATGAACATGGGGAAAAAATCATGGTAAGTTATGATACAATATTTGATTAATGGAATCTGTTAATTTAGAATTATAAAGTCCTATAGAATTTTTAAGTTTACTATTAAGGAAAGTGCTTGTGTGAATCCTAAATATTGTCATAAATAATTTGCGGACCCTTGATAGATTAAAAATTTCCATAAATAATAAGCGGACCATTCATAGATTAAATCCACCCCATCCCAAATGAGAATTGTATTGAACCTGTATTGAAGAATATTCATTCTTAAATGTCTTAAAGCAGAGATGGGGAACAATGGCCCCTCTTTGACTTGTGGACTTCAACTCCCAGAATTCCTGAGCCAGCCATGCAGTTGGCAGCATGGCTGGCTCAGGAATTTTGGGAGTTGAAGTCCTCAGATCATAAAATGGCCATCGTTCTCTTGTCTTAAAGTATGGTTTGAAGGCAGTGCTCCAGTTAGCTTCTATAGCTTTTATCAATACAAGCAGAGCAACAAAGTACAGCAACTCACTTTTGTATTCCTTTGGAATTATATCCGTCTATAAACATTGTAGTCAAATAAACAATGAAATCAAATGGGAGCCATAGTTTCTCCATAGCAACTCTATTATTCATTATAAAACTCTTTGAATCATTGCCCTCAAACAGTTTGAGCAAATACCTGGGTGGTTCAAGCATGTTAGTTTATGGGAAGAAAATTCAGAAGAAATTTAATAGAAAAAAATGATCAATACAACTGTAGTAAGTTCATCTTAATCTAATTTATGTTGATAGCCTATCATGCAAAATTTTGAATAACACAGATTTCTTCTTCAGAAAAATAAGGAGCGAGGAGGGATGCTTCAAGGACAACATTGGATTCTTTGCAGGATAGTGTGCTGGTCCTTATAATTTAGAATAAACTGTTTATGTAAGATATTCTTGCTTTGAAATTCCTATATGATTTTTAACAGCTGACTCACCCAGATGTATAAGAGACAAGTAAATTGTGTTTATGAAGCAGCATACTTTGTTCTTTTGTTGCAATATCACTTGTATACTATTTCAGAAAAAAATATTATTAAAAATAAAAGTGGAACCAAGCTAGATTTCTTGCTGGAAAAAAATATATGAGGTTGTGAAACCCCTGGATTGGAAAAGGAGTAGTTGTCAACACTGCAGAAGTCACAGCATGCAATAGGAGAACAAATATCCAATTTCACAATTTTCCCCACAATCAGCAAGAGAAAAGATAGCTTTAGGCACTAGGAAAAATCACTGGCCAGGAAAGTAACAGGCAAGTGTGAAACTCACAGAATGCAGCACAGAGGCACTAACAAATCAACAGCTCGAAATTGGCTGGAAAAATGTGATTATTCAAATGTGATTTGAATTCCTTTTGTTTGCAAATAGATTTCTTAAATACCCTAGCTGCAAATTTGCCTTTGTGAAAGGTTGGCCATTCTAATAGGACCATGAATCATATCAGGTTTTCTCTATTTATGTGCCCATTTTAATTTATGTTGGTTTTTATTTATTTCTGCTTGTGCTAGTAACTTACACGATTATTCTGTTGAGTAAAACCGAAGGCAATGAACTGATGCAAATAAATGGATAAAGCACAAATTTATGCTTTCCTAACTTCAGTAGATTTACTTTCATCTAATCTGCCTAGTACTCAAATCTAAAACAGAACAGAATATGAGAGTTGGAAGGGAACTAGGAGACCTATATCATTCCAGACAAGTGGCTGTCCAATCTCTTCTTAAAGGTTTCCATTGATGGGTATCCACAACTTCTGAAAGCAAGCTGTTCCACTGGTTAATTGCTCTCACAGTCAGGAAATTACTCTTTAGACCTAGGTTGCTTCTCTTCTTGATTAGTTTCCATCCATTGTTTATTTGTTTCATTGTGGTGTTTTTGAAAATAGGTTGATTCCCTTCTTCTTTGTGGCAACGCCACTAATATTAGAATACTACAATCATGTTACCCCTAGAACCTCTTTTCACTAGACTAGATAAACCCAATTCAGATTACAGATTAACAGAGCTGGAAGGGACTTTGTAGGTCATCTAGTCAAACCCTCTGCCCAAGCAGGAGACCCTACACTATTTCTGACAAATGGCAGTCCAATCTCTTCTTGAAAGCCTCCAGTGATGAAGCTCCCAAAACTTCTGAATAACAAAATAATAACAGAATAACATTGGAAGGGACCTTGGAAGTCATCTAGTCCAACCACCCGCCCAAGCACGAGATCTTACACCATTTCTCACAAATGGCAGTCCAGTCTCTTCTGGAAAGCCTCCAGTGATGAAGCTCCCACAACTTCCGAAGGCAACTTCTGTTCCATGGGTTGATTGTTCTCACTGTCAGAAAATTTATCCTTATTTGCAGGTTGAATCTCTCCTTGATCAGTTTCTATCCATTGTTCCTTGTCTGGCCTTCAGGTGCTTTGGAAAATAGCTTGACCCCCCCCCCCTCCTCAAATATTGGAAGATGCTATCCTGTGTCCCCTGTTCCTTCTCTTCACTAGACTAGTCATGCCCAGTTCCTGCAACCGTTCATCATCTGTTTAGCCTCCAGTCCCCTCATCATCCTGGTTGCTCCTCTCTGCACTCTTTCTAGAGTCTCAACATCGTTTTATAGTGTGGTGACCAAAACTGGATGCAGGACTCTAGGTGTGGTGTTACTAAGGCTTTATAGAGTGGTATCAGTACCTCACTTGATCTTGATTCCATCTCTCTGAATTTGGAATTAAAAGAACCACCATTTTTAGCCTGCTCCATGCTGGAGCCCGGCTTTGCAACCAGGCATCTGCCCGCTTCAACCCTCACCTGCAACTCACCTGCAACTGTTCTTCATATGTTTTAGCCTCCAGCCCCCTAATCATCTTTGTTGCTCTTTTCTGCATTCTTTCTAGAGTCTCTACCTCTTTTTTATAATATGGTGACCACAACTGGATGCAGTATTCTTACTAAGATTTAATAAAGCGGTACTAATACTTCATGTGAACTTGATTCTATCTAAGTAAAATGAAGTGACTTTCTTGTTTTAGAAATATATTGATGAAATTGGTTGATCTTTCCTGAAAGCAATGGAACAGTGGAACCAGTTGAACAGTTTGCCTCCAGAAATCATGGGCGCTCCAACACTGGATGTTTTTAAGAAGAGTCTAGACAGCCACTAATCCAAAATGGTATAGGTTCTCCTGCTTGAGCAGGGGGGTGGACTAGAAGACCTCCAAGGCCCCTTCCAGCTCATTCTATTCTATTCTATCCCTCTGTTCATGCAACCTAGGATTGCATTGACTTTTTTGGCTGCTGGCTCATATTTAAATGATTGACCACTACACTTATATACTGCTTTACAGCCCTCTCTAAGCGGTTTACAGAGTCAGCATATTACCTCCAACAAAGTGGGTCCTCATTTTACTGAATGAGGAAGGATGGAAGGCTGAGTCAACCTTGAGCCTGGTGAGGTTCAAATTGCCAAACTGCAGGCAGCCGGCAGTCAACAAAAGTACTCTGCAGTACTGCACTCTAACCACTGCACTACCACGGCTCTTATGATGACCTTTTGCAACCTCCTTACAAGCAAAGTCAATGGGGGAAGCCAGTTTAACAACACTTAACAACCATTGTTATTAAGTTAACAACTGCAGTGATTCACTCAAAACTAAGACAAGAAAGATCATAAAATGGGACAAAATTCACTTAACAAATGTTTCAGCAACAAAAATTTTGGGCTCAATTGGGTAACTGGAGGACTACCTGTATCCTTGGATTCTTTGTGTTTTCTTATTATCAGAACAGGATGCATCCAGAGTTTGTAGGTGAAAATATTGGGATAAGATGTATTTATTCGTAAGCAATGTTTAGTCAAGTGAGTAATCTCTTTATCGGCAAATAAAGATCTGCATGCCTTTGAGGGAGCATTGTCACTGAAGTGTACTTTCTTCAAGGGAATGATAGCTTCTTTCACCCCACCCCACCCCAACTTTCCAACAACAAGCAGGTAGAACATGCAGTAAGTGTGTTTGCCTTGTCCTATTAGAGTTTTCATGTGACAGGCTTTCCTTAATGTGACACGATAGCAGTGTTCCAATATCTAAAGGGCTGCCACAAAGAAGAGGAAGTCAACCTATTCTCCAAAGCACCCAAAGGCTTTGACCTGAAGAACCAATGGATGGAAACTAATCAAGGAGAGAAGCAACCTAGAACTAAGAAGAAATTTCCTGACAGAACAATTAATCAGTAGAGGGACTTGTCTCCAGCTCCAACACTGGAAGTTTTAAAGAAGAAATTGGACAACCACTTGTCTGAAATGGTATAGGGCTTCCTGCCTGAGCAGGGGATTGGACTAGAAGACCTCCAAGATCCCTTCCAACTCTGTTATTCTGTCATTATGTTCTGTTATTCTTTGGTTGAAACTGATGGTTTCTATCAGTGGAGTGTTCATCCAAAATTGTTCCAGGATTCTTCTTCTTCTTTTAAATCTCTTATTGGTGGGGGAGAGCAAATTTCTTTCTCTCTCTTAAAAATAAAATTAAGACTATTTTAAGCACTTGTTTAAGTTTTTAATACGTTCTCTGCCTTACATTTTTTATGAATCTTTCAGGAAGAAAGAAATCACTGAGTGGACTTCTGCCACCTTCTTCAAAAATGTTTTTCAAATTCCAGTCTTAACTAGCTGCCCTGGGATTTCCCGTCCAAGTACCATACTAAACAAGTTTGACTGTTCGGCTTGCATTGAAATTCAGTGGCATAATTAAGAGGGAATTCCAAGGGCTGGAGAAACAGGGAGGAATTGTTGTGTATTTGTGCCTCTTTAACACATTTGTCTGGCATCTCAAGCATATCTGCAACTTTTTTGCTAAGAACAGTAGCTACATATTTAATGTAGCTACTGTTCTTAGGAGGGCCAGCTCCAAACTGAACAAACAAAAAGTTCAAGGATTAAAAAGGTAGTGGATCTTACTTCCTGGTGGCCTCATGGATCAGTATGATTGATTGATTGACAATAGAATGGAATAAGTTTGGTATGCTTTCTTCTAGAGTTTTTTTTTTTACATTTCTAATAAAGAACCATTAAGCAGTCATAACAAAGTGAAAAGTCATCACACTAGCTTCAAGGCATGCATATATTACATTCTCACATATGCAACCAAATCCAAATAAACCCTATGATGGCTAAGTGTGTTGTTCCACTCCAGATTTATGGTTTGTAAATTGTGGTCTTTTGCTTACTTTGAATTTAGTGTCTAATGATTAATTACTTACCAGATTACAATAGGCTTAGAGCCAGATCATAGTGTTAAAGCTGCTTCCGTGATTGTTTCCATGAACTAGACAGCCTGTCTATGATTGCTTAATCGTGGTTAATGTAAATCTTATTTACTCAGTAAACACAACAGTCTGGTTCATATGACATTAAACGCAGGTTGGTTTTGCACAGTAAAGAGGGCTAAATTGTATTTGGCTAATTGGTGTTTCAGGATGTTGTAGAAACATTACAGTACATTTCATTGAAGAAATACATATTTTATTGCCCTTTTCTTTCAAAAGTTCAGTCAAGAACTGAACATTCTGGACTCGATTGTTTTGCTCAATTTTTAATGAAGAGGCATTTCAAAATCTCTCTTCAGGGTGTTTTAAACACTGAAAAGTAGATTAACATTTCATAAATAAAAATAGAACAAAAGGTTTCAGAAATCTGATGCACTAGAAGTGAAGTGATCAATATGGTGAGGAATGCACCATCCTGGCTCCATCCTGACAAAATTCCATTGCTGGGGTTATTTGACCTCCTGAGGTCTGAGACATTTTCACCTTTGGTCCTGATGGGATTGCACTTCCCCATTTGAGACCAGTGCACACTTCTGGGGATCCTCCTCACTCACAGGGGCTGCTTAAAATGCTGGTGACTGTTGTGGTCAGGAGGGCATTTCCTGATCCCCTGCTCAGACATTCCCCAATGGGTTGTTCCGCTTTCTGACTTGATCTACTGAGTGCCAATCAAAACTTCCTCTGTAGCTGGTCAGGCTGTCCTTCCTACTTCCTCTTCAGTCTTTTTCGCTCAGTTGATGGTATCAGACTTCGAGTGCCTTTCTCTTAAGTCATTTTTCTAGCTTAAAGTGTTTTGAATTTAGTGTTTCCTTTTTTTCTGTTTCTGTGAGGGCTGCGCGACGTGGGATTGCCTTCCTGACTCGTGAGTAGGCGTTTCGGAGCTCCGATCGCCTCTCCTTATTTATTTTTGTTTTTTTGGGTCTGGCTTGGCTGAGCTTGCCGTTTGCCTCCTGTATTGATTATTGTTGGCCGCGGGCGTAGCGTTGCTGGCTCAGCAACTTGTCTCGCCCCGCAGCCCTCACCACCGTCTCTTTAATTGCTGATTGCGAGCGGCCGAGAGTCCCTGCCAGCTGGCAAACTCGCTGTTGTTGGGAAGCGCCTCGCGGAGGCTGCGGGATCCCACCCCACCTATCGAGGCCACTATCGGGCTGCTCCTAGCCTTATTTAAAGTGCGCAGTCACTGGCGGCCACCATTTTGTTTCCGTCATTTTTGCTTTGCCGTTTGGAGAGTTTTGGCCTGTGTGGGGGATTGCCTTCGCCTTCCAAGACTTACAGGCTGGGACGCTGTCTGTCTGACCTGCTTGGTGCTTCCTGCATGATCTGGCGCTGCTGATCAAGAGAGGAAAGTATTTAATTTGTTTGTTGCCTTCTGTCTGAATATATATTACAAAAAAAAAAAAAAAGGAAGAGGGAGAATAAGGTGGACTTTGGATTATTGTTTGGTGTTACATCCTTGATTGTTGGAAAGTTTTTTCTTTATCTATTTAAAAAAAAAACAGAGAGAAAGAAAGAAAAATTTCTTAATATTTAAAAAAAAAAAAGGAAAAAAAGATAAAAAAGACCATATTACAATTCCTATCTTTTTTCATAATATTACCTATCTATCTCTCTTCATACCAGAAGGTGGAAGGCGGAGTGCTTTGATTATTAATTCAATTTTCACTTCCTTTCTATTAACCTATTTATATATATATATAGACTTTTTTATATCTTTTCTCCAAAATCTCTCATTGAGTTGTGCATGATGTCTGATGTTGATCTGTCCTCTGATCTGGAACAGGATCAACCTCCTAGCCCTGCCCCTTCTAAGGGATCCAGGGGTAAAAAATCTAAGGCCTCTAAAGCTAAAACTGCACCTGTTTCTGACAAACATGCCTTGAGAAGGCATAATGCCTTGGAGCGTGTTTTTGCTAAGGCGCAGAAGGATGCCCCTGTGCCTCTTGTCCCTGAGGTAGTGGTTCGGCCTCCACAGATTCCATGTGGCCCTGTTCAACCCTCTGTTCTAGAGGCTGCTCAAGATGTGATTTCTCAGGGCGAGGTGACTCAGGGATCTCAGGATATTCTCCCCCGAAGGGAACCTCCAAGTACCTCTGTTCCGGCTGCACCTGACCAGGCTGTTCCCTTGCCTCGTCCTATGCCTGAAGCTACATTCACGCCTACGGCAGCTGGATTGCGCCGGGAGGAGTGTTTGGCTCCACCTCCTCAATTTTTGGATTTTAATTCAATGGTATCTCAAGCAATTTCTCGTATCTTTCAGGTGGGTCTTCAACAGACCGGTTATATGCTACCTCCAGAGTGTGCAGCTCATGTTCCTTGTCAGTTGCCATCCGTACAGGTGCAGCATTCTTCTGCTTCTCCTTCTGAGCAGATGGCAGAGCAGTCTATTGAGGAGGATTTTGTCGAGGAATTCGAATTGTCAGGTGAGGAGGAAGAGTTGCCAGACAAACCGGCCTTCCCAGGCTTATTTAGACCATCCTTATTTAAGCAGCTGTTACGTAAAGCGAAGGCTGCTACCAATATGGAGGATTCTCTGGATCAGCAGTCTACCTCACAGATTCAGTCTAATGTGAGTAATCCTTTGTTTCTCATGCCCAAAGCAGATTCTGACTTTGTTCCTTGTCCAGACCTTTTTGCTCAGGTCATTCAGAAGCCATGGGATCACCCTACTTCGCTAGGAGGTCCAAACTCTTTTGACAAGAAACTGTATTGTTCTTCGCCTCGGTTGGATGAGTTGTTACAACTGCCTGCTGTGGACGAACCGGTAGCTGCCCTTACTTCATCGGCTGTCCTCGTTGGGGAGGTTGGTGATGGCTTGAAGTTTGAGGATAAGAAAGCGGAGATGGCTTGTCGTAAAACTCACGAGGCTGCGGCCTGGGCTATTCGTGCAGCGACCTCGGCCTCCTTTTTTAACAGGGCGTCCTTGGTGTGGTTACGCCAGTTAAAAGAGAGATTACCTCCTGACAATGCGCGCCTTCACCAGGATGTGGCGAAGCTGGTGGCGGCAGCAGAATACTCTGCAGATGCATCTCTGGACGCAACTAAGTTTGCCTCGTGCGCCTTGGCCTCTTCTGTTTCCTCACGCCGCTTGTTATGGTTAAGGAACTGGAAGGCTGACATGAAGTCGAAGTGGCGTCTCACTGCAGCGTCCTACAAGAGTTCGTCTCTGTTTGGCTCTTCCCTTGACTCGGTTCTTGTGGAGAACAGGGATAAGAAGAAGGTGTTACCATCAGGGAGCAGACGCTCGGAGAGGCGTTTTCACCTTACCAGCGGCAGTCCTTTCGAGGGGACCACAGTTCTGGAGGCTTTTCCTACCAGAGGTATCAGCCCCACTCCTTCCAGCCAGCATCGGATCGGGCTGCCTTTCGAGACCGGGGTAGACGCCAGTCCAGTTTCCGTCGTCCCTTCCGAGCAGCCTCCTCCCGTTACTCCCGTCGGGGAAAGTGACTCGGGGCCTCAGCTTCCCATTGGAGGAAAACTACAGGCGTATTATCACCAATGGGAGGTCACCACATCGGACGTCTGGATTACACGCACGGTGTCCGAAGGCCTGTTACTGGAGTTTTCTTCCAGCCCGCCAACTTTTTTCTTGCAACGCCCATGGCCTTCCCAGGCGGACAAGCGTCATCTATTGGTCTTGGAAATTCAGCATCTTCTGCAAATAGAGGCTATAGAGCGGGTTCCACAGGATCAAATCGGAGAGGGCTTCTACTCGACTCTTTTTCTAGTTCCAAAATCTTCGGGAAGCTGGCGAGGTATTCTCAATCTAAAACGCCTCAACACCTTTCTCGTCTACCGCCGCTTCAAGATGCACTCCCTCAAGTCTCTGCTGGGGTGCATCAGACAAGGGGACCTTATGCAATCAATCGACTTGAAGGAGGCTTACCTTCACATTCCGGTACATCCCAATCACAGGTGTTTTCTTCGTTTTGCCCTCGACACCGACCATTTTCAGTACAAAGCAATGCCGTTTGGCCTTTCTTCGGCCCCGCGCACGTTTACGAAGGTTCTGGCGGCCCTGGCGGCTTCTCTCCGGGAGGTGCCTGTCCGCTTGGTTTGCTATCTGGACGATATCTTAATCCTTTCATCTTCGGTTGCTCAAGCAGATTTGGACAGATCCCGTGTCGTTCGCACCTTGCAGGCCCACGGTTTCACTTTGAACAGGGACAAAAGCCACCTTTGGCCTACGACCAGTATATTACATCTGGGAGCAGTCATAGATTCGGTCCAGGGTCAGGTGTATCTGTCGCCCGACCGTCAGGTCAGCATTCGGGACTTAGTTACGCAAATTTTATCTCAGAAACGGTCTCCTGTGCTCCTGCTATCACAGCTCCTCGGGAAACTCATCTCTTGCATCGGCATAGTCCCTTGGGCCCGGTTTCATCTACGTCCCCTGCAGTGGTTTCTCCTTCTTTTTCAACGTCAAGGACGGGGGGAGTCTCTTTCGAGAGTGAAGGTTCCAGCCAAGGTCCGGCTCTCGCTTCGTTGGTGGCTCTCCCCTGCCATCGGCCAGGGGTCATTTTTTCTGGACCAGGAGGCAGTTGTCCTGACGACAGATGCCAGCCTCAGCGGCTGGGGGGCGCATCTTCAGTCCCGGCTTGCACAGGGGACATGGTCCACGGCGGAGTCGCACCACAGCATCAATTGGTTAGAGCTGAGGGCGGTGCGGCTAGCACTACTTCATTTTCAACACCTGCTATTCCGCCGGCATGTCCTTATCCTGACGGACAACACGACGGCGAAGGCCCACATCAATCGCCAGGGGGGCACCAGATCTCAGTCGTTGATGGAAGAGACGGAACTACTGATGACGTGGGCCGAGAAGCATGTCCTATCCCTTCGGGCCGAGCACATCTCCGGCAAGTTGAATCAGGAAGCGGATTGGCTAAGTCGGGGTCAGCTGGATCACTCCGAGTGGAGGTTGGATCCTCTTCTTTTCCAGGAACTCTCCCAGTGGTTCGGGACTCCAGAAGTGGACCTGTTTGCAACCCCGGGAAACGCCCAGCTGCCAAGGTTCTTCACCCGGTTTCCAACTCGGGGCGCAGAAGGTCACGACGCTCTACGATCTCTGTGGCCGAGGGGTCTCCTCTATGCGTTTCCTCCGATTCCGGTCATCCCCAAGGTTATCCGGAAACTGGTCAGAGCGGGCGGATCTTCTTCTGGTGGCTCCTCATTGGCCCAGACGGGTGTGGTTCACAGATCTGTTGTCCATGTCCATCGTGGACCCGTGGCGGATTCCGTCCGACCGCATATTCCTGTCTCAAGGCGCCGTCCGGCATCCCGAGCCGGAATGGCTTCAACTGACCGTGTGGCGCTTGAGAGGATACAACTGACTCGCGGCCTGCTTTCGGGAGAGGTTATTACGGTCATCCAGGCGGCTAGACGTCCATCCACGGTCTGCATCTACAACGCTTCCTGGAGAGCTTTTGCAGAATGGTGCGCCCGTCATCATGTGGACCCTACCTCGGCGACGGTTCCGGAAGTCTTGCAGTTCCTTCATGCCGGCTTTGAGAAGGGTTTGGCTACATCAACTCTCCGTCGGCAAGTTGCTGCTTTGGCCACAGTTCTCCCAGGTGAACACCAGCAGCCTTTGGCGCAGGATTCCAGGATTAGGTCTTTTCTACTTGGGGTCTCCAACCTTCGGCCCCCGGCGATTCATCGGTATCCTAGCTGGGATCTTTCTTTGGTTCTGCAGACATTAACATCTACTCCGTTTGAGCCTCTCAGTACGGTTTCTCTACGGTATCTTACGCTGAAAGTAGCCTTTTTGCTGGCAATCACTTCTGCCCGTCGTGTTTCGGAGATTGCTGCCTTTTCCATCAGGAGCGATCTCTGCATTTTCTACCCTGACCGAGTGGTTCTTCGATTGGATCCAGCGTTCGTTCTGAAGGTTAATTCTCAGTTCCACAGGATGCAAGATATCGTACTTCCAAATTTTTGCCCGGATCCTCGACATCCGACTGAGAGACGTTGGCATACCCTGGATGTCCGCAGGGCACTTAAAAAGTATATTCATCGAACTGCATCCTTTCGCAAGTCAGAGGCTCTGCTTGTTTCATTTTTGCCTTCTTCACTGGGACTCAAGGTTTCCTCGGCAACAGTGGGCAGGTGGCTCAAGGCCTGTATCTCTAAAGCCTATGAGTTGAAGGGTGATCCTGTTCCAGGTCGTATTTTCCCTCATTCCACTCGCAGTGCTGCCACATCGGCGGCTTGGGCTACTCAGGCTTCTATTGGGGATATTTGTCGTGCGGCCACTTGGTCCTCGATTTCATCTTTTGTTCGGCATTATCGTTTAGATGTTTATGCTTCAGCCGATGCCGCGTTTGGCAGGCGTGTTTTGCAAGCTGTAATTCCTGTCCAAGGCCGGGCGGAGGCTTCGATTCCCTCCCTCAGGTCTTAAGCTTGGGTATATCCCATTGGGGAATGTCTGAGCAGGGGATCAGGAAATTGGACGTTGCTTACCTGAACGTCCCATTTATGTCCCCTGCGAAAACATTCCAGCCCGCCCGTGATCTCGCCTCTCTTTGGCCTTGGGCGGGGTTTTTGTTTTTTCTTTTCCTCTGCAGCTGGTGTCTTTCCGGTGGTGCCATACTGGAGGCCCTCTCATCTGCATTACTCGCCTTTACGAAAAAGACTGAAGAGTTTTGATTGGCACTCAGTAGATCAAGTCAGAAAGCAGAACAACCCATTGGGGAATGTCTTCGCAGGGGACATAAATGGGACGTTCAGGTAAGCAACGTCCATTTTGCACAATTTGGTTTTATGCAACAATTGCATCCCTTTCTGGACTTGGAAGCACTGTTCACAGTCACTCATGCATTGATTCAGTATATTAATGGCATAATGTGATACTCACTTTCTTCGTTTCTGATTCACTCAAGATTTTCCAATCAATTTATGACAAAGCTCCAGTGTATCAGCCCTGGACATGGTGGCTCAGTGGCTAAGATGCTGAGCTTGTCAATCTAAAGGTCGGCAATTCAGCGGGGTGAGCTCCCATTACTTGTCCCAGCTCCTGCCAACCTAGCAGTTTGAAAGGATGTGAAAAATGCGCAGCGCCAAGAAATTCACGTCCGGTATGGCAAAAATACTATAAGGCTGCAAGCTTATTATGGATCAAGGAATGAATAACCTGGATAATCAAAGACTGTTAAATCTGGAAGGACATGACCTAATGAAGGGATGGCATGCTTTTATTTGGAATTCTGGAAATAAAATATATAAAATTTCAATAACCACACTATTGGGAAATCTTTAATCAATACATGGCAACAAATTCAACATAAACACTACATAAAAATCCCCGGCTGGTTATCAACAATAGAAGCAATTACTCACCCCAATATACTATCAAAACAAAAAATATTAAGATATAGAGAAATATTGGATATGCAGGGGAAATTAAAAACTAGGGAAGAACTAAAAGAACAAGGAATAGCAATAGACTGGTGGCCCTACTCACAAATAAAAAGAAGATACAGGAAGGATCAGGAGGAGGGAGGAATAGACTTAAAACAAAATCAATTAGACAAATTATTAGAATCTAAAGAAGGGAAATTAATTTCAAAAATATATAAATATCTACTTGAATATGATTTGGCAGAAGAATTGGTTAAAGGGCAGATGATAGAGTGGGCGAGGAACATTGGCCACAGCATACAGCTGGAAGAATGGGAAAGAGCGTGGGAAAATAACTACAGCATGACAAAATCGGTGGCCTACAAAGAAAATCATTATAAGATGTGGTACCGATGGCATCTGGCCCCCACAAGATTAGCGAAAATGTACCTGAACGTAAACCCGACCTGTTGGAAATGTAAAAAAGCACAAGGAACTTTTTACCATGCTTGGTGGCTCTGCCCAGAAATTAAGAAATATTGGAATAAGATAAAAACATGGATAATTGAAATAACAGATTACAAAATTGAATTAGAACCCAAAAATTTTTTATTAGGCATGATCAAAAAGAATATTAGAAATGATATAAAATATTTAATACTTCACATAATTACAGCGGCTAGATTAGCATTAGCACAACTTTGGAAAATAGATCGATTGCCAACTGATCAGGAGTTAATACAAAAAACATACACATGCGCAGAAATGGACAAACTAACTTTAGAGTTACAGGATAAGGAGGACTCAAAATATTATACAGTATGGAATAGATGGTACCAATGGATAAACCAGAGAAAGGGAAATGGGTAGAGACGAAATTTAGAAGAAATTAACACAATCAAAAACAGCACTGTCAGAGGAATAGAAAACGAAATATGTCACGGTATGTCGGTATATATGTATATATGTATATATAATAACGGAAATTAGTTAGTAGGTGAAGTTGTGTACTGTATATGTAAATTTGTCTCTTGATTAAGAGAAACTTGTATGTTTTAAATGTTTTTAACAATGAATAAAGTTTTGTTTTTAAAATTAAAAAAAAAAGAAAGGATGTAAAAAATGCAAGTAGAAAAATAGAGACCACCTTTAGTGGAAGGTAACCGTGTTCCATGCACCTTTGGCATTTAGTCATGCCGGCCACATGACCACGGAGACATCTTCTGACAGTGCTGGCTCTTCAGCTTTGAAATGGAGATGAGCACCACCCCCTAGAGTTGGGAACGACTAGCACATATGTGCAAGGAGAACCTTTACCTTTACCTTTTATCAGCCCTTGGGTTGATGAGCTGGTACAAATGCATCTCTTGTGCCGATTGGTGTTGGAGTTCTCTGCTTTAAAAGATGAATCTAAAAAAAATACACAGATAGATTCAGTTTGTTGTAACTCAGTGCTTAAGAGCTGAAAAAACTGCCTTGGGTGAACTTTATTCCTCTGATCAGCTAGTATAAGATACAACACGTATCTTATATTAGTTGATATACACCTCAATGTAGAGCAGGGGTGTCAAACCCGTGTCATCATGGTGGCGTCACGTGACATATTGGGACTTCCCCCACGTCACTAAACTGGCCATGGGTGTGGTCAGCACATGAAACATCCAGCCCATGGGCCGGGAATTTGACAACTGTGATGTAGAGAAACAATTTGTTCTAAAAACTAAAAGAGAAAAATATGATTAGGGAAGGGAATCCCAAATTACAATTTGAAACCATTGTTTGATTTTGGTTTAGAAAGCCTAGCTTAATTTATTTATTTTCATTATCATTTGTTCTTACACTTGCATGTAGAATCCTGGCTTATTGTTTTTGTCAGGAACAATGGCAGAAAAGTGCAACCTTTGGTTAAACAAGCTGGCATTATTTTGCTTTTCTTGAGGTAATAAGATTTTAAATTCTGGGAGTTTTTTTCTACAGATGCTGTGAATGCCTAAGATGTTGTGGAAGAAGAGATCCCAGGCCTCGAACCGTCTGGCTTGGCCATCCCGAAAAGAGGGATCAGAGATATCCACGCAATGTCGTCAACAACCAGAAGTACAACTTCTTTACTTTTCTACCAGGAGTAAGTATGATTACAGGCATTGCTTAGAATCTACAACGAAAACCAGAACAGCACATGTGGCGTGTTGTATTGTGCAAATGTCACCATTATGTAATTGGCACCAGTCACATGACATCTCTGATGCAAATCAATAATCATGCTATTTGCATGATGACATCATGACCCATGTGATGTCATTTCCCCCACAGATGTGTCTGTGTATGATAGCCAACAAACCAAAATAGAAGTGTTGTATAAGGAATTATTCAGTTATTTCTTATGAACAGGAATTTTCCTGCCCCAGTTGTTATAGTAGCACAATCATGCAAAGGTTTTATGAACCTGGTTGGTACTGGCCTCCCGGGAGGTTACACAAGGCTGGCTCCAGGGCATTATCAACGCCTCCTTGAGTGAGGGTCACTTCCCTGCCGCCTTGAAAGAGGCGGTGGTGAGGCCCCTCCTCAAGAAGCCTTCCCTGGACCCAGCAGTATTAGCTAACTATCGTCCTGTCTCCAACCTTCGCTTTATTGCGAAGGTTGTTGAGAGTGTGGTTGTGCAACAGTTTCCACAATTCCTGGAGGAAACATCTTATCTGGATCCGTTCCAGTCGGGTTTCAGGTCTGGGCACAGCACAGAGACGGCATTGGTCGCGTTGGTTGATGATCTCTGGAGGGCTCGGGACAGGGGATGTTCCTCTGTCCTAGCCCTATTAGATCTCTCAGCGGCTTTTGATACCATCGACCATGGTATCATGCTGCACCGGCTGGAAGAGTTGGGGGTGGGGGGCACTGTATTACAGTGGTTCTCCTCCTTTCTCTCCGACCGGTCGCAGTTTGTGTTGACAGGGGGGCAGAGGTCGACCTCGAGGCCTCTCGTTTGTGGAGTGCCGCAGGGGTCGGTCCTCTCGCCCCTTCTGTTCAACATTTATGTGAAGCCGCTGGGTGAGATCATCCGTGGCTTTGGGGTGAGATACCATCAGTACGCTGATGACACCCAGCTGTACATCTCCACCCCAGGCCACCCCAATGATGCCCTCGAAGTGATGTCCCAGTGCCTGGAAGCCGTGCGGATCTGGATGGGGAGAAACAAACTCAGGCTCAACCCGTCCAAGACGGAGTGGCTGTGGTTCCCGGCATCCCGATATAGTCAGTTGACTCCATCGCTGACTATCGGGGGCGAGTCCTTAGCCCCCGCAGAAAGGGCTCGCAATCTGGGAGTCCTCCTGGATAGGCAGCTGTCCTTGGAGGAACATCTGACAGCTGTAGCCAGGGGGACCTTTTGTCAGGTTCGCCTGATTCGCCAGTTGCGGCCCTTTCTTGATCGGGATTCCCTGTGCACAGTCACTCACGTCCTTGTCACTTCCCGCCTAGACTACTGTAATGCTCTCTACATGGGGCTCCCCTTGAAGAGCACCCGGAGGCTCCAACTGGTCCAAAATGTGGCCGCGCGGGTAGTGACGGGAGCAGCGTGGCGCTCCCACATAACACCGCTCCTGCGCGAGCTGCACTGGCTTCCGGTGGTCTTCCGGGTGCGCTTCAAGGTGTTGGTGATCACCTTTAAAGCGCTCCATGGCATAGGGCCTAGTTATCTCCGAGACCGCCTGCTGTCACCGATGACCTCCCATCGACCCGTGCGCTCCCACAGAGAGGGCCTCCTCAGGGTGCCATCAGCCAAACAATGTAGGCTGGTGACTCCCAGGGGGAGAGCCTTCTCTGTGGGGGCACCCACCCTCTGGAACCAGTTGCCCCCGGAGATTAGGAGAATTCATGACCTCAGTGCCTTCCGCCGTGCCCTAAAAACACATTTTTTCCAACAAGCCGGGCTGGCTTAAGAAGAAATTTTAAATATTTTTAATATTTTAATTGGTCTGTGAGTTTTAAATTTTGTAGCCAAATTATATATATATTTTAAATGTCTTAATATTTATATTTTATGTTTTTTATGTCTGGCTGTACACCGCCCTGAGTCCTCAGGGAGAAGGGCGGTATATAAATTGGAAATAAAATAAAAAATAAAAATAAAAATAAAAAGAGTTCCCTCATGAGATTTCCCTCAGGATTTAATGGAAATATGGGAGGCCAGGATATTCTCATATAGTCTTCTAACCTCCCGTATTTCCATTAAATCTTGCTAAATGAAGGCAAGAATGCCTCATCCAATGAACAATTACCTTAAATCATCTACTTTGGAATACATTTCTAAAGTAAATTAACTCATCTAATGTGTCTTCCCAATACTAGTGCAAAAGTACAATAGAATGAGGATTAAAGATTTATAAATTTATAAAGGTTTATAAGCAGGGGTGAAATGTAAAATCTATTACTACTGGTTTTGTGGGCGTGGCTTGGTGGTGATGGGGTAATGTGACTGGGTGGGCGTGGCCAACTTTTTTTTTTTAACTTTTCAAAGCATTTTTTCTAATGCTTTGAAAAGCCTCTCTGATCAGGAACTCAGCTGCGATCGTCAGAGACTTTTCAAAGCATTTTTTTTACCACCTCTTCGGCCAAGAGGTTGCAGAAAAAAATGCTTTGAAATGCCTCTGATGATCCCAGCTGAGCCGCGTGATCATCAGAGGGTTTTTTTTTAAACTTTTAAAAGCATTTTTTCATTGGAAGAGGTTGTAGAAAAAATGCTTTTAAAAGTAAAAAAAAAGCCTCTGATGATTGTGCGGCTCAGCTGGGCATGGGGGGGGGGCAAGGATTTTTGCTACCGGTTCTCCGAACCACCCGCTGCCATCGCTACCGGATCAGGCGATCCAGTCCGAACCGGGAGCATTTCACCCCTGCTTATAAGCATTAATTTAGTGACTGGTCAAAGTTTCAAAAGCACTGAATAAAGTGATTTATAACCAGTCCTTGCAGTTCTGACCATTGCACTATGGTCATGTGATCAGGTGCTTGGGAGCTGGCATATATTCATGACAGTTGCATGACCGCCTCAGAGTCACATGATTGCCATTTGCTGTCTTTTCAGCTGATTTCCAAAAAGCGAACGTCTAATTCACTTAATAACTGCAGTGATTCTTTTAATATCTGTGGCAAAAAGGTCATAAAATCAGGCACAAGTTACTTAACTGCATTGTATAACAACAAAAATTCTGGTTCCAATTGTGGTTGTAATTTGAGGACTACCTATATTCTGCCTAGATGAAAGTATTTGGTGTGTATGTATGTGTGTGTTTTTATAAATCAGTAAAGTTTTACTGTCCAACTATTTCCTTTTTAGAATCCTCTCAGATTAACATGTTTTTGTGGATTGCTGCTCTTATGTTGGATGAGTTGCTTCCAATATTCCCTTGTCATTTACTTAATTTTCTCTTCGCTCTGCTTTTAGGTCCTGTTCAACCAATTCAAATATTTCTTCAATCTCTACTTTTTATTTCTTGCCTGTTCTCAATTTGTTCCTGAAATGAGGCTTGGTGCACTTTACACATATTGGGTTCCACTGGTAGGTAATATCAGGTTTATTTATCCAAGAAAAGTTTCAGTGTTTGAATACAAGATGTCCTTTGTTAACCTTATCTCTGAGATCCAAGTAATGCTGAAACTTAAAATGGTTTTTGTTAGCTTATTTTATGAAACCTGCTCTTTATGTCTTTGGGAATTGTAGATGCTTGGTCTAACTTTTTAAATTGATTTAATAAAGGTTCACCATTCAGAAATAAAACATTGAGTGGTACAGGAAAATGAAATACACAGGGAGACACTTGATCAGGGGAGTAATTTATCCCAAAACTTAATCATTTCAAGAGTTCAGTTAAAGAGATTCTCCTGGGTTAACTCCCTTAAAAACGTAGGTTGTCATGGAAGCATTTTTGTAATTGTCTTTGGAACAATGGACTAAACGCTGAACAAATACTCACAAAGTAGATAGACTTTCGGTTTGTTTGTTTTATTTTTCTAGATCCTTCCAAAGGTTAAACTTTATAAACTATATATTGACCAATATGGAAATTAAGGAGGAACATGCTGACTTGCACAGTTCTGACTGGTTTTGCTTGTTCCTCTCACCAACAGTCTGTGTCTAACAAACCACAAATGATTTAATTGTTTGTTTAATACAAGGAAGTGCTATGTTTTGTTTTGTTTTTGCATCAACAGCCACACTTGGATTTTGAACAATGTGTTAATGACTGGTTTCCAAAGGCAAAATTGGTAGGGCCAGGAGTAAAGCTAAATTTCATTTCATTTGATTTAAATATATGTTGCAGTAAATTAAATCTGGTTCAGATGTGTTTTCTTATTGGCTCAACTAATTGTCAGAAGAGAACTATAGTCATACGAGTTGGATGAAGGACAAAACCAAAAATGTAATAAAAGTTAATAAAATGATAAATAATAACAATCCAGTTATGTGTTTAACCGATTGTGTCACTTTAAAAAAATTATAATGGCTAATGCTTTTTAGAGATCTCCGGAAGCTACACAAGATTATCAATTGGGTAGCTGTGATTTAGTATGCCTTTAGGGATTTTAACTTCTTTCAATTATAACTCTCCCAACAAACAATTTAGCAAATCAGGGCTTAGGATAATGTGATTGGATAATTCAAGGCTGTTATTTTTTTTACTTTAAGATAGCGAATGGAACACCAAATTTTCTCTTCCTCCCAAAGCAGATCTATATTTCTTTTCATGAGGCAAAAACCACTTTTGGGGTTGTTTGGGGGGGAAGGATTTGAAATGTAGAAAGCAACAGAGAGGAATAGGTTAAATTTCCTCTTCTCCCCATTCCCAGTAGTAGTAATTCTGATTAAGCTTTTGTTTGCTTTTGAAAAGAAAAAAAAGTATTGAGAGATAGCTATCTCCAATGGCTTGGCTTAAAATTAGAATTTAACAAAGCAAACCACTTCTTAATGTAGTATGATTGCTAGAAACTTTCCCCCTTTTTAATGGTAGCTTGTGTTCTTAATATCCCTTCATTTTATATAGTATGGAATACACATCTGGCTGCACTACTGTATGGTGTTTATTGTAGAAATTAGTTTGTATTTTTTTTTAACAGGGCTTGCTTCAAACCTATAGCTCATTGTAATTTGTTCAGATCATACGAACCATTAGAATTCAGAATGTGAGCTGCCAGAGTTATAAATAATAGACTTTTTGTTCATTGTAGACTGCTGAAACAGCCGTTTTGGAGTCAAATAACAACTTGAGAAGAATCAGGCGGAATAAATGGGATAGTTTTAATGATTATTTGGAAAAGAAATGCATAGATTTCTTTTTCCTATACAGTACGCATAAACCTTATAAACTGGTTTTTGAAGTAGCATTTTAGAGTGATGATTGATATATATTTTAAGCACCAAATTAAAATGCTATCATAATGCAAGTAAAATAGTATGATAATTGAATGCTACTTATCTACTTAGAAGAAAGCCTCATTAGTTATTGGGACTTGCTGTCAGTAAGTATTTACCTGGGCTTATTTTTAATTGAAGGAACAACAATATAGGAAATTAGGGCTTGTGATGATAGGATTGGATAATTCAAGGCTGTTATTTTTTACTTTAAAATAGCAAATGGAACATCAAATTTTCCCCATTCTCCCAAAATTGATCTATGTTCCTTTCCATGGGGCTAAAACCAGCTTTGGGGAAGAGAAACTTTGAGGGAATTAAAAATACAATAAATAAAATACAGGATTTGAGTTTAGGTAAATGTAAAAAGGGCTGTTTTATTTCTCCAAAGGATATTGCCATTCTTTCAAACAAGACTTAATAACCCCAAATTCCTTTGGAGTTGCTTTATACAATATACTAATGATTTCCAAATTTGGGAGAGCTGGAATCAGTCTCCTGTATCATTTGCATCTCTTTGTAATGGCAAGCCTTGAAGGCATATAGTAATATAATTCTGAATTAATGTTCATGGAAGCTATGCAAAGGAGTGGAAGATTCCTAGAAATTAGTACAGCAGATTGATTTCCTTTGGACGGCTTAATTACATTTACAGAACAAATTATTTCCTTTCCATGATTCAGGTAAGAAGAACCTATATCGAGAATGTTCTTACACAGATATATAATCCCAGTCTGGAAACATATTTTTAAATATTTAAAGTATGTCTTAAAAAGAGAGAAAAAAAACTATGAAAGAAAATGCTTTCAGACTGAGAAGTTGAATTTTAGTCATGATATTTCTGCCCTCCTCCCCTTCAAAAGGATGAAACCAGGGGTGGGCTGCTGGGGGTTCGCAGGGGTTTGGGAGAACCTCTAGCTAAGATTCTGTGTAGTTCGGAGAATCCCCAAATCCCACTCCTGGCTGGCCCCGCCCACTCACCCCACCCCTCCCAGGAGTCCCCACCCAGCCCGTTTTGGATGCAGATAAGTGCAGTGTGCGTGCGGAGGTTTGGGGAGGGTGAAAAATGGGCCTACCAAAAGTTTGGACCTGTTTCTGGCCTCCAGAGGGCCTCCGGAGCTTGGGGAGGGTGTTTTCGCCCTCCCGGAGGCTCGGGAAAAGCCTCCAGAGCCTGGGGAGGACAATACCCCCCCTCCCCGTGGTGCAGGAGGCTGACTAGGCCACGCCCACCATGACCACGCCCACCCAGCAACCAGCCAGAGAACCCCTTGCTAAAATTTTTGAAGGCCACCCCTGGATGAAATCTGTAATCTCACTCACTTAGAAGAAAGTCCTGTGTGTTCAGTGGGGATTATTTCTAAGAACAGCACTATAGAATAGTTGGTTGCATGGGATGGAGGCTCATTAGCTTTCAGCCTTTTGCTCAGGAGTGCACATGTATAAAATCACTATGAATGTGTCTTGGTGTCTTTAAAAAATATCAAAACAGAAGCATCACCAATAACTAGAATCTAAAACATTACTTTGATGAGCAGGATTATGATAGTTTGCAAGCACTAAGCAAGGTGATGATATAGGTTATCAGAATTAGATAAGGTTGGTTATATAGCCACCCAAAGCAGCTTTGGGTAGTGAGATGGATGGGATATAAATTTAATAAATAAATGTATTTCTTCCATGAATATCAGTTGTTGGGATCACAAATAAAAAGGTATTTCCTTCTTATTGAATGGGTTTTATTTGTCTTGATTTGTTAATTGTTCATTATTGAATATTTTAAAAATAAATATGATAAAAATATTTAAAATTCAATAAATACAATATCTATGGAGTTCGCAGAGGCATTGGTTTGACCATTGGCAGGAACAGAATGGGGAAATGGATACAAGCTTGGCTTGTTCCAAAAGTATTTGTATTATCTAGAAAGTAAAAGAAAAGAAAAGGCCATCTCGGAAATATTGTAGCAACATAGAAGTTGCATATTTGCAGCTTGAACATTGTAACAATGTGGCTTTAGTAGTGTTTTGTACTACCAGTCCTTATTTCTTCTACTTGTTATATCTAGTCATAGAATACAGAATAACAGAATTGGAAGGGATCATATAAGGAAATGTATATATGGAAAAACTGTATACAATGTTTTATAGATAACATTTTGCACCAGCAAGATTGGCAAAAATGTATAAAGACAGATCTGCTAAATGTTGGAAGTGTAATCAATCATCTGGTTCATATTACCATATGAGGTGGACATGCCCAAAAGCAAAAAAACCATTGGACAAACTGGAAAAAATGACAAAACAACATATAGACTTGAAACCAGAGATATTTTTTCTTGGGCATTCTACCAGAAAATATGATAAAAAGACTGCATACCTGATCTTGCATATACTAACCACAACTAGAATTATATTTGCGCAACAATGGAAAAATGATGAGATCCCGTCTGAGGGGAATGTAGTTAAGAAAATATTAGAATGTGCAGAAATGGATAGACTAACGCTTACTATTAAGGGCAAAGAAGAAACTGAATATTTTTTGATATGGGACATATTTTATCAATGGCTAGATAATAGAAACAGAAGTTAGAAAGGAGGAGATATAAAAAGAGGAAATGTTAAAGTGGAGAGTTGTTAAAGAAGATGGTGTTAAGTATTATTGTTATATTATTATGTTATTATAAGGGACGTGCCAGCTCAGTGCTAAGACGCTGAGCTTGTCAATCGAAAGGTCGGCATTTTAGCGGTTCGAATCCTATTACTTGTCCTAGCTTCTGCCAACCTAGCAGTTGGAAAGCACATAAAAAATGCAAGTAGAAAAATAGGGACCACCTTTGGTGGGAAGGTAACAGGGTTCCGTGCACCTTTAGCGTTTAGTCATGCCGGCCACATGACCACAGAGATGTCTTCAGACAGCACTGGCTCTTCGGCTTTGAAACAGAGATGAGCACCACCCCCTAGAGTCAGGAACTAGCACATATGTGCGAGGGGAACCTTTACCTTTACCTTATTATATTATTATATTGTCAATATTATGGTGATGAATACCACAACAAAGATGTGTAACATAACTATTTAAACATAACCATACCCAGGCCACACACCGTTTGATGAAAATTGAATGTTATATAAATAAAACAAATAAAACATGAACAAAAAAGAATTGGAAGAGATCTTGGAGGTCTTCTAGTCCAACCCCCTGCTCAAGCTGGACACCCTATACCGTTTCAGACAAAGGACTGTCCAACCTCTTCTTGAAAACCTCCAGTGATTAAGCACTCATAACTTTTGGAGGCATGCCATGCCACTGATTAATTGTTCTTGTTGACAGGAAATTTCTCCTTAATTCTAAGTTGGATCTTCCTTTGAGAAGCTTCCATCCATTACTTCTTGTCCTGCCCTCAGGTGTTTTGGAGAACAGGTCAACCCCTTCTTCTCTGTGACAGCCCCTCAAATATTGGAAGATTGCTATCATGTCACTCCTAGTCCCTCTACATATACTGTTTCCCCCAAAATAAGACATCCCCTGATAATAAGCCCAATAGGGCTTTTGAGCGCATGGCAATAAGGCCAAGCTCATATATCAGGGTTCAAAAAAAAAATAAGATATTTTGGGGGAAACATGGTACCTAGTCCCCTCAATCATTCATCATATGGTTTTATATCATATTATATCACATCATAAAATGTTAGCCTCTACCAACTAAGCGGCTTCTTCTGAAATGGAAAATTTAACTAAATATTTAATCCTGACTCCATGTTGTGATCATTCACTAACTTCCCAGGTCTTCTGACAAGTTCTTTGGATTTAATCTATTTTCTTTGACTAATCCTCCACCGTTTCTCTTTCTGCCTCTTTAGGGCTTTGTGCTTACTGTTACCATCATCCGTGAGGCTGTAGAAGAGATCCGATGTTACATGCGTGACAAGGAAGTCAACTCTCAGATTTACAGCAAGCTCACAGCAAGAGGTCAGGAAATTGGCTCCAGCTTTCTGTCTGTTTGCAACTCTATCAAAAGATGATGATAATCAGAACAGCAATTTTGAGAAGGAGGGGTTGAAGGGGAAGATGTCAAATATATGGATGGAGCTTTTAATCGTCCCTTTGGTGACTTGGGCCAAATCAGAACTTCATAGTGTCCTATTGAAAGAATGCTCTAGCAAAACCTTCCTACTAATGATTTTTTTTTAATAAGACAAATTTATAACATATATAAAATTTGTAACTATTTGAATATCTGGTAAAAACAAAGTAAAAGTAAAAACAAAGAAAAACAAAACAAAACATGCTGCCATTTGTACATAATGGTAGGCCATGGTTTAATAGCCTTAAATTTAAGCTGCTAAGTTTTTGGAAGCAGAAACTCCCTAAACAGATGACATTATGGTTTTATGCAGTGTGTGAATCATAAATCATGGTTCATGGCTTACTTTCTTGTACAAATTCAAAGAACTGGAGTTGAGCAATTAAACATAATAATTACAACCATAAACATAACTATGGCATAGTGTGATGTATAAATCCACTTGTTAACTGCTTTCAAATATTCAGATACTATGGTAAGTAAAATTTGTAAACAGTAAACAGTATTAGGGCTCAAACTACATGTAGTGTAAGTCCTAATATTATGGTTCATAAGCCAGCATGTATGTCCTAGTGTATAATAATTAGCCAACAAATCATGCATGAATATACTTATTGTGAAGCTACCCACTATCTCTTTATCTTTATTTGTTGGAGGATACAATGGGGAGGCAGGCATCCATATGTAAAACAATGTAGACAAAGGTAATAAATGGAAAGGGGATAAGAAAATATGCATATGAAAAGGCACTCTTAATTAACACAGGATTTCCTTCTCTTTGATAAGAACCAGGAAGATAAAATAACAAGGCACAAATAATCTTTGCTGTGAAAACCTTTGCTCTGAATCTACATTTAAATTTCATAGTGGATATTCAAATTTGCTATTTTTTTAAATTGCATTTGCTTTCTGGGATACTGAAAAATATTTTTAGGGGGGGGAAAGATAAATCTATATTTATCAGATGCCAGTTTCTTGAACATGTATCTTTTGGCCCAGTTTTGTCCTTAAATTTGCAAATGCTGGGTTTGATACCTTTTTAGGTTTTTGGTTAAGAGTTTTATTTTCTTGCTTTCCTCTCTCTACAATTCATGAATACAAAGCATAGTAAACCAGACCAGCATTAAAAAAAAGAGTCCTATGAAATGCAGAGAGACCCCCTACCAAGGGAGCACTGCTTTGATATAGATCATTGGCATTTACCAGCTGTATCAAAAAGCAATATTTTCTCAAACCTTTTGTGCTCTGTTTTGCAAGTCATGATGTATAAGGTCTCCTAAAAGCCAAATGTTTCTTGGAAGAGTGGGGAGTGTTTTTAATTCCCATCTACACTTTGTTGATCTTTTGCTTTGGCTCTCTGCTTCAAATTTAAATGCATGCTGGTCATTTGTACTGTTCACAGCTGCATAAAGCTACTCTACAGTGTTTTAAAAATGAGGCATTGCTCTTTGCTAATACTTGTTGAGTTTTTAGCATCAAGGATCATATCAGCTGTGGACCATATTTGCCAATAGAAAGGTGCTAAATAATTCCCTCTGAATTGAAGTGTGTGTGGGAGGGTTGTGAATGCTTAGTGTCTTGTGAAGAATTATGCACACTTTTGGAGAATTTTAAAGCAGTATTTTGTTTTGTCTTCAGGCACAGTGAAGGTGAAAAGTTCTAATATTCAAGTGGGGGACCTTATCATTGTGGAAAAGGTATGACTGCATTTAAAAAATGGTAATATTTTCCTCAATACGCATAACAGAGGAATCAGCATTTAGCAATCGATGATGATGATGATAATGACTACAATGTTGTCCATTCAGTCCTGTCTGACTCTTGCCCATTCTATGGGCCAAATATCCTCCAATCATGTACTACTTCTTTGAGTTATTCTATGTTCTGGCTGGTGTCAGTTTTGATGGTGTAGCAATTAATAGTTAAAGCATGTTATACAGCAGGTTTCTTCCATTTCATGCCTCTCTATATGTTGAACTTCAGTAATCAGAATTCCAAGCCAACAAATCTGATGGACATCAAATTGGGAAGGCTGCTTCATAATTGTATGCAAACAATTGTAGGCAAACATCCAGATGAGAAGTACATGACAGCACAGTGTTGTATGTACATCTATCCCTTTACTGGCCTCTAGTAGCTAACTGGATTTTGCCACCCGTATCTTATAGTCTTAATTCTTGTTTAGAAGTTCATTAAAATTTCAGGAAGGAAGCTCCATTATTTGATTAGCTTTGGACCAAAGGTTGAAAGCCTGCTTTGGTGGAAAGCTGGCTGGAGAATTCTGGGAATCGAAGTCCACAAGTCTTAAAGGGGCCAAGTTTGGGGACCCCTGCTTTAGATGCTTTTTCTATTCAGAAATGCTGGTGCTGACCTTAATTCAAAAGGAAATTTTCTGAGGATATTACTGAGCACTTTCAAGGTAGAGAAGAATTAGGAGGAGAGAGAGCCTCACACTACAAAGATGAATTTGGTGTGAAGGCCTTCTCCACAAAGAGCATTCTCTTATCATTAGACTTCTTGGCAGGTTGAAGGGAACAGTCTTCAGTGGCAATCTTCCTTTCCCTCCCCCCGTGCAAATTAATAGAGACCGCAGGTTCCATGGGCTTATATGGACAAGAAGAAAGGCAGCTGCCCTGAAACCAGATGTAAGAGTAAAAGGAAAACCACATCCCTGATAAGGACATTTGGGGGCAGCAGAATCATTGCAATGGAAGGAAACTTCTCCAAATTAGCTATTTGCAAAAGACAAGGATTTTTCTTTCTTTCTTGGATAACTGCTTAGACACATGTTTTCAAAGCAGTAGTTCTTGCTTATATTATCAACTTAAGTGGGAACCTTTGGAAGTGCATACATCATGACAGCTGCCAAGGCTCCATATCCTATGAAGTCTCCAAAATGAAAGTCTGTTTCAGGATAGGCCTGAAGCCTTGCTAGTATTCTGTTTTAGTTCAGTATTCAGGATTTGTCTTTAGAAAACCCATCCATCTCTACTTCACTGGTCTTAAGAGCTTGCTCTTTTCTGGTCTTTGACAATCATTCAGGTTTAATGATTTGAATTTTATACTTTTACTTTCATTGAATGGTAGCTGTTTAAAAATATAAAGAGCCTCGGTGGTGCAGCGGACTAAGTGCTGTTAAGTGCTAGCACTTAGTTGCCAGCTGCCTGCAATAAGTGTGAGTTCAAATCTCACCAGGCTCAAGGTTAACTCAGCCTTCCATCCTTTCGAGGTAGGTAAATTGAGGACCCAGATTGTGGGGGCAATAAGCCAGTTTTGTATAGAACAACACCGTTTAGGGGGGCCCGAAAGCCCTAATAAGCAGGTATATACATAAAAGTATGCAGGCTATTGCTATAATGCCGTGATGGCGAACCTATGGCACGGGTGCCACAGGTGGCACACGGAGCCATATCTGTGGGCACGCAAGCATTGCCCTACCTCAGTCCAGATTGCATGTGCGTGCTGGCCAGCTGATTTTCGGGCCTTCCTGGCCCACCGGAAGTTGGGAAACGGGCTGTTTCTGGACTTCCGGAGGGCCTCCGGGGGAGTGAGAAAGGCTGTTTTCACCCTCCCCAGGCTCCTAGTAAGGCTCTGGACCCTGGGGAGGACAAAAAAATGGGCCTACTGGGCCCACTGTGCCATCACGTGCCAAAAGCGGGGGGGGATGGGGGGGTCACACACTCATGTGTGGGGGGACGGGGCACATTGAATTATGGGTGTGGGCACACATGCGCACAATCCTCCCCACTACCCCCGCTTTTGGCACACGACGGCAAAAAGGTTAGCCATCACTGCTATAATGTATTGTAAGCCGCCCTGAGTCTACGGAGAAGGGCGGCATATAAATTGGACCAATAAATAATAAATAATAAATAATAAATAATAAATAATAAATAATAA
>WNWU01000126.1:2864739-2894835 GCA_012654045.1 Ptyas mucosa
TAAATAATAAATAATAAATAATAAATAATAAATAATAAATAATAAATTAAATAACCATTTTAATTAAGAGAATAAATGGATATGTTATAATGGCAAAAATGTTCTGTTTATTCCCATATCACTTAAATATCAAATAACAGGAAAAAATAGAGTTGGAAGGAACCTTGAAGGTCATCTAGTCCAACCTCCTGCTCCAGGTCCTATACCATTTCAACTTCATTTTTCTAAATTGTCTCTTTCTATTGTGGGTGACCTAGAAAAGACTGACACTGGAATTTAAAGTTATGAAGTTGCTTGTGTAATATAGCTCTATGAATTTAGTTTGGATGGAATTATACAATAATCTCTCTATAATACACAATAATCAGCCTATCTCAATGAGTTCCTTTACTTAATAATTATATTGTTCCTGTTAAATGTTTTAACTATAATATATTTTTTGAATTGTAAACCCTTCCCCAGTCATTGATTGAGATGGGCAGTTATAGAAATTGAATCAATAAAAAAAATAAATCTTCTTAGTTGTATATTATATTTCCAGTCAAAATTATGGACTGAATATTCATTGACTGCCTTTCTTTTCCCAATGAAGAACCAACGGGTCCCTGCTGACATGATTTTCTTGAGGACATCAGAAAAGAACGGTAAACATCTGGAACCCATTGTGAAAATAACCATTAACCTTTTGCCAGTTATAGGGGACATCATAATCATTTTGAACATGTAACCTAAGTAGATACAATTTTAAACTTGGTGAGTCTGACCAACTCAAACACTCATTTTCAATAGCTCAAGCTTCCTTCTTATTTTATAATTGGTGATTTTTTTAAAAAAAACATAGAGCTTGTTTATCTTGCAGGACGTCCTGTTGTGTAAGGTCAAGCAGTGTGAAGGAAAGGGAGATTGATGTGGCATGTTGGCGGTAGCTTGGGCTTCATTGAGGCTTCAGATTAGCTTCTCTTCTGAGATGTCCCACCATTTGTTCAGGCAGCTTGCGAACTCTAGGCTACCGCAGCTTTATGTTTATGTAATCAGCAATTCTGAAGCTTCTTCATAATATTTATTTACTTCTACCTAAATTGAACTGTGGGGAAAGAAAAGCACAATTTTAAAACTACTTCGTAAAGTGAAGACAGTGGGATCCTGCCTGGGTGTGATAATATTTATCAAGGGAACAGCTGCCAGTAGCACTGTTGACTCAAGTGCAATCATATTATAGTCATGGTGGCCACAGTCAAATTGTTTGTAGGTCACACAGAGACTGTGACCCACATCAAAAGATGGTTTGGAGGCGCACATGGAGCTGCTCTCAACACTGAAGTTATAGGGATATTATTTGGCTTAATGTTAGTACCTCCCCCCCAAAAAAGAATGATGTATAAAAGTAAAAACCTCTGTATTTGCAGCTTATCTCCAGAGATAATTCTGATTTGTGCAAAGCACCAGTGTTTTGTGTCTGGTACAAACTAAAGCTGAGTGTTTAGAGCAGGGGATTGCCCTGGAAACAGCGAACAACGGTGCCTCTGCAGCGAAAATGGAGCTCAGGAGGGCTGCACACAGCCCTCCCGAGCTCCATTTTTGCTGGCAGAGCACTCAAGCCACCACAGGTGCCCCCGACACGAGTGGTGTTGAGCTGGCCATGCCCACCCAGCTCTTCGAGGTCAAGCACAACCCTGATGTGGCCCTCAATGAAGTTGAGTTTTGACACTAAAGGTTTAGAGACTACTGTGTGGATGATGTCCTTTCTGACATGAAAGTGATGGAATCTTCACCACCACTTTACATGAAGTCCAACATGCAAGGAAGGGACCGCATTGAGGAAGGCAGGTCTAGTTCTATTGACTACTCTAATTTTTTCTCAGCAGGCCGTCTGCTGGTTTTTCGTTGTTTTTTTGTAAGGGGAGCCCCTCTGATCAGTCCCACAATTAATTATAGGTAAAACATATCTCAGATCACTGAGTTAAGATACTTCCCCTACTGTACCATGTAGGCGAAACCTTTCTATAAAGAATTTGCTTTAAATAATGAGGTATCATATTTCCTATATATAGCCATGGGAGGGAGAAATTAACTCAGATGAATATTTCTGTAGGGTCCTGCTTTCTCCGAACGGATCAGCTGGATGGTGAAACAGACTGGAAACTGCGCCTGCCTGTCAGCTGTACTCAGAGATTACCTACTGCTTCTGTACGTAACGCAAATGTGGTTTTAATTATATAACTTAACATGTGCCATTAAAAAAAATATCTCCCAATGACATATTTGTTTTTCAAACCAATTTGTAGCTTATGTGCTGAGTCTTGACTTGGTCAAGACCATATCTTGACCTCTAGTTCCTATAGAAGAGATGGCTAATTCTGCCGATTGTCAAGGGCTCAACCCTGACCATCTCAAGGTTGACTCAGCCTTCCATCCTTCCAAGGTTGGTAAAATGAGGACCCCAGATTGTTGGGGGCAATATGCTGACTCTGTAAAGTGCTTAGAGAGGGCTGTAAAGCACTGTAAAGCAGTATATAAGTCTAAGTGCTATTGCTATTATAATGAATTTTGCCCCTTTTCTGTCTTCATACTCTCATCTTCCTTTGTAGGACCTTCTTCAAATCAGGTCATATGTGTATGCAGAGGAGCCAAATATTGACATCCATAACTTCGTTGGGACATTCACAAGAGTAAGCATTGACTTTGTTGTTTAATAAAAGAAAAAAGTAAAACTGTTGCTTAGAAACTTCAGGAGAGTGTTGGGCTGAAAGGCTTATAAAACAATATTTGGAGATGTTCTACATGTTCCATATAGATTTTAGACCGAGGTAACACTTTCCGTAATGATCTCTGTTTGGGACATGTGCTGGATGAATGATCTTTTCATAAGGAGGGATTTTGTTTTTTTTTAAAGTGATATATAACAGAGAGAAGATTTGCCCTATAACCTCCCAGCTTTGTCCCAATCAACAATTGCATCTTAAAGCTTGGAACTTTGGGGGAAAATGTTCAAGTTGATAGCTAATGACTCCTTTCATAGAGCTCCAAGTTGCCTTGGAGAGTGCAGTTTTTATACCTGGGGAGTACACAGCTTTCAAGATAAAAATGATACCATTCCATGGGTAATTGTAATTAATCTAAACAAACATGTTTGGAGATGAATAGCATAAAATGTAATTTGTTCTTGTACTACAGTCTTGTAAGAGGAAATAATAGAATTGGCACTGAATTTTTCTTTTTTAACAACAGATCATCAAATGTAATTGTCCAATTTTCTAATCAACATAAAGCATGGGAAATGGTTTAGATACTAAATCATTGCTTTCTTAACTACGTTTATTAACAAGCGATAATGGTTAGTACATCTGTAGCATTAGACAATTATGGTAAGCTGTATCATCCTGGTAAATCAAAAGCTTGGTTTGTTATTTTAATATTATCTGGGAACCCAACCACTGTAACTTAATCCACTATTTAAAACAATCCATGGTTTACGGAAGGAAATTTAAAAGGGAGACATACAGCTGCTCCATAGAAGAAAGTTGTTCAATTAAAAAATGATTTGGTATTTAAAGTGCCCAGATAGATCACTAGTTTTCATCCAAGGCTGTAAGATTGTGTTCCGTACTATAATTATTTTAATATTTTGAGTTTCCCTAAACACATCTGTTTATTCATTTCAATTGGCAAAAGGGACATGTAATTTTGGATGGAGGGAGGGAGAGAAAAGCTGGGAGGAAGAGGAGAGATGTCAGTGAATAGTTTTCCCTGAATCTTAAAAGGGGTTCTTACTTAATATAATGTGTGAACATGACCCTAGAGTTAAGATTGTTGGTTTACATCATGCAAACCTACCTCTTATAACTGGAAAAGGCTATCTACAGGTTCAAGCTAGCATCACTGTTTTCCTTTGTTTTCCTGGATGGGGAGAAACAGGCTCAGACTCAACCCATCCAAGACCGAGTGGCTGTGGTTACTGACGTCCTGATATAGTCAGTTGGTGCCATCACTGACTATTGGGGGAGAATCATTGGCCCCCACGGAGCGGGCTCACAACTTGGGCGTCCTCCTGGATTCACGGCTGTCTTTAGAAGAGCACTTGACGGCCGTGACCAGGGGGATTTTTTATCAGGTTTGCCTGATCCGCCAGTTGCATCCCTTTCTAGATCGGGACTCTTTACACACGGTCACTCATGCCCTCGTCACTTCCCGCCTGGACTACTGTAATGCTCTCTACATGGGGCTCCCCTTGAGGAGCACCCGGAGGCTCCAACTGGCGCAGAGTGCGGCCGCGTGGGTGTTTATGGGAGAGACATGGCGTTCCCGTGTGACACCTCTCCTGCACGAGCTGCACTGGCTCCCGGTGGTCTTCCGTGTGTGCTTCAAGGTTTTGGTCACCACCTTTAGAGCGCTCCATGGCTTAGGACCTGGCTATTTATGAGACCGCCTGCTGCCACCAGTGGCCTCCCACCGGCCGGTACGCTCTCACAATGCCGACTGGCGGCCCCCAGGGGGAGAGCCTTCTCTGTGGGGGCACCTACTATCTGGAATGATCTCCCCCCAGAGATACGGAGAATCCTGGACCTATGCACCTTCCGCTGCGCTCTTAAAATCTTTTTATTCCATCAGGCTGGCCTGGCCTAATTTCCCTCTTTTAATAATATAAATTTTAATTTGTTTTAAATTATTGGGGTTTTTAAAATTTGTACACGGCCAAATTATTTAATTCAATTTTAATCTGTTTTAAATGCTGTATTATGTGTTTTAATTCATGACTGTTCACCGCTCTAAGTCCTTCGGGAGTAGGGCAGTATATAAATCAAATAAACTCAACTCAAACTCCTGTGTTGCATGATTTATTTAATATGAAATGCTCAGAAACAGCTACAGACAACCACACAGCGTTTCCTGAACCTTTCAGATTTGAACGATAATCTATGATGTAACCAGCAGGCTGTTGAACCTACATTGCCATCATCTGTCAGGCTGTTGTGTTTTTGGGAGCTGCAGTTCAACTGTTGCTTCTTGTAGCTGAACGTCTTGACACATATCACACTCCAGCATTGGCTTCACACCTGGGGTGACAGGCAAAGAACCCTGCAGTCTTTCAGCACCTGAGGATTGAAGCAACAGTGCTGAGAGATTTAAATGTCTCTGATCATTTATGAGATTCTAGAAATGGTGTGTGAACCTTTTTTTAAAAAAAATATATGCAGAAGGTGCTTATTATTTTTGTTTTTTTCCTTGACTCTTTCAGGAGGACAGTGACCCTCCTGTGAATGAGAGCTTGAGTATTGAAAATACCCTCTGGGCTAGCACAGTAATTGCTTCAGGTAAGGCCTGATGTGTGAATTTCCCAGGGAGTATGTTAGCAATTTTTTTTAAAAAAAAATCTCTTTGTAATTGAAAATAATCATCTCTTGTCAATGGAAATTAGGGGTTGGAATGAAGTTTTCCACTTGTGCTAACACTACCAAGGGTTTGAGTTGACATCTAATTACCCCTTTGGACATTTATAGATGAGAAGACCTTTGGAATTCCAATAAATAACCTTTTGGAGAAAGCATCCACTGCTAGAATAGCACTTAATTGCTCCCTATATTGACATTTTAAATCAGTTACAGAAAGGGTGTCAGGGAGACTTTTAAAGGGAAGCTGGGATAAAAGATCCGCAAATAAATGGGGTTCCCCATTTGCGACTCCAAAGGAGAACATCTGATAAAAGCAAGAGCAGATGTATCAGGCTATAGTTGGAAGAAATCAAAGGCTTTTCTCTGAAGCGTATTTCAAGAAACAATTCAACTGTCACTTCCCTGAGATGGCTAAATATACTCACCTCTTTCTCTATAAGCTTTCCATCTTGTTGAGCACTTAAGGCATGGATGTGCCGCTTTCAGGGAGGGAAGTTCATGGTACTTAGCTGACTGAGAGGCATGTCAAAGACAGAATCCTCAGAAGAGATGAGATTAAAACAATGAGTTGGGTAGTGCCAGGATGGCTTCTGTGATTTGTTTGTTCTGTGATTTACTGTAATCAGACAACTTTTGTGCCATGTGTTGCCTGCATTCTTTGCTGAAGCTTCCCTGAAACCTGGCACCCTCCTTGCAGCTGGCAAAATTCACAGCCAGCCTAACAATTGGCTATGATTCCTGAGAGCTACCGTTTCAACAGATCTGAAGACAATAGTTTGAGGGATGCTAACTTCTATATATGATTTTTGGATTTGATTATTATAGTGTATGCATGGAGTTTAAATTATATATATATATATATATATATATATATATATATATATATATATATATATATATATATATAAAAAATTTACTGGAGTAAAAATTCTTAAATTCTCCCAAAAGGTTTATGTAGTATAAGATGCCACTGAATCTTTAATGTCAAAGAAAACTAACCATAATGTATAGTATTGGGATTAATCATGATACCTCTCCTTAGTTATATTTTAAATTAAAATTATATCTTATATCTTATATCTTATCTTATAGTTTTGGTTTTAGCTGTATATCTTTTCTCTTGACACTAACACTGTTTGTGTCCTGGCCTTTAAAGCATCATTGTTTACTCCTCCCCCAAAAAGATTGCTCTGCTGATTTTAACAACAGAATGTATGTTTTATTGTTTCATTTTTGAACACCATTGGTATTCTTCAATTATTGTACCTATGCATGTAAATTGTATTGGTTAAGACCTGTTTATAAATTAATTAAAACTCATGAATAAATCAATTACCAGTGCAAATTATCATCCTAGGTTCCTTGGTGGCACTTTTGTGTCACTTTTGTGGAGCCCAAATATATCTAGAGCAGGGGTGTCAAAAACTGGATTTCTTTGGGGTCCGGATCAGCATTGTAGCTCTCCTCTGTGGGCCAGTGGGGGGAGCGGGGAGCAGGGGGAGATGGAATGGCTGCCTCCTGAAGCACCCTGCCAGCCAAAACAGGGTGTGTGGGGGGACTGTGCACAGCCCCCTCTACTCCGTTATGGGCTTGAATGGCCTCCTGCAACACTTTACCAGCCAAAATGGGGTGTGGGGGGCCCCCCTATACCTCGTTTTTGCCCTCCATGGCCTCCATCAGTACTTTGCCAGCCAAAAACAGGTCACGCTGAGGCCTCCTGAGGCCCCCGCATGGCCCATTTTTGGCATCCCCAGCCTCCAGCAGCACTCTGCCGGTCAAAACCAGGCTGTGTGGAGACCTCCATTTTGGCCAGCAGAGGCACTGCGGGCCAGTCCTTTGATATTTCCAGGCTGGCCCCGCAGGCTGGATTTAAGCACCCTGCAGGCTGGATCTGGCCCGTGGGCCTTGAGTTTGACACCCTTGATCTATACCATCTTTCTCCAATCTAGCATACTTAAGATATTTTAAATTACACTTTCCATCAGTCCCAGACATCTTAATCAGAGCCTGTAGTACAGTAGTTTAAAGCACCCTGTTATTAACATCTATTAACATCTGCTGCTTGCAATTACTGCAAGTTCGAATCCCACCAGGCTCAAGGTTGACTCAGCCTTCCATCCTTTCTAAGGTGGGTAAAATGAGGACCCAGATTGTGGGGGCAATAAGCTGACTTTGTATAAATATACAAAAGTATGAAGGCTATTGCTTAACGCACTGTAAGCCGCCCTGAGTCTCCGGAGAAGGGCGGCATATAAATCAAATAAAAATAAAAATAAAAATAAAATAAATCAACATTGGCTTGAGAGATTGGCATTGTAATCCAGCATACTCGGAAGGTTTCAAATTGAAGGATATTAGCACACGTCTACCATACATCACAGTCTAGAATAATGTTTTATTCTTTGGCATTGTTGTATTCTTGCCAAAAAGATTAGTCAACATTAGTCTTTTTTGCCAAAAAGAAAAGTCAACATTATTGGATTCTGTGAATCAGATATCTTGTAAAAAGAAAAACACAAAATATTAATGATATATAGTGTACCCCACTGACATTTTCATAGAATGTATAAACTGATTAAATGGTTCAACTACATGTTCAAGGTACACAATTGCACTGAATCATCCCTGATAAGTGACCATCAGCATCATTTGCACTCATCTCCAGTGAGAGAAAGGCCAGCTCTTTCCCTGGAAGGCTGTTCTAGTGCACTATATATATGTGAGAACAATAATCATGTAATAACCTATACAAACAGAGTGTAGGACTGGTGTTTTTGCTTCAATCCTTTAGGAACAGTTGTGGGAGTTGTTCTCTATACAGGCCAAGAGTTACGCAGTGTCATGAATACCTCAAATCCACGCAGTAAGGTAAGAGAAATAATTTCCTCATTAATTATTTATTCATTAAATTTATATGACCACATTACTTGCACACAGGTGTTTCTGAGCTGCTTACAACATAAATTCATTGTCAGCGTTCTGAATAATGCACCCATCAAAAGGAGAACTCCGAAGCAGGTAGATTCCTCAAAGAACAGCTTTATTGGGTACATCATATCAGCATAGCTGGTAAAAACCGACTCTGAAAATTCCCGCGGTTTTCACCTAATTAAAAGTGAAAGTTCCACCCTTCCCCCAGGTCATCAGTTACATTGTCTAATGGAGGTGTTGGTCGGTTACTCCACTCTTCCTCTCTCAGCCATCTGTTGAAATGACCTTGGTTCCCATACGAAAACTTTTTGTTTTGACGGCCAAACCAGGCTATCTATTTTCCTCACTCCCTTTCCCCCTTATGCCTTGTGGCAACCATGAAGCAGGAAAAGATGCCTTCAGCAGGGTTGACACTCATCTCTTCTACTTGGTCTATAAAGCTAGCTTTGCCAGTAAATATGCAAACTTGATGAGTCCATTTTAGATGCCTGATCATGTCTGTCACACATCTCATGTATGTCAGTCAGGTGTGCGTATAAAACATGTTAGATGAAAAATGTAATGTATGAGTTCTCAGACAGTGACTTCATGTCAACTGGTTCCCACAGGAGAATTACAGAAACCAGATCTTTGGTCATCCACATCAATATCACCTGTGTGTCTGCACACAGAAAACAGTATCAAGGAGAAGGGGTTAGCTTAGTTTATATTTATTACAGTCAGAGGACAACTTATTGGAGTAAAAAAATAAATAAATCTGAGTACAGCACAGTGTTACAAATATAACTGGCACTGATGATGTTACCTAACAAACTACACAACTATGGTAATGAAACTATGGTCTGCAAGAAAACAAGCCAGCTCAGAAAGTACCAAGGACCCCTCATTACAAATATAAATAGACAGATATACAGAGGTAAAAATATCAATATAGTTGTAGAAATAACAATGCACCACAAAAATAAAAAGGGAGCCACGAATAACCATCAAGACAATAATACTAATTTATAGGATCACTTGATCTTCTGATCCCCATACCTGGAAGAATATTGATCATCTGAATCAATCTTGTCTTGTATGATGCCCTCTGAATTGGAGCATGTAAGATTTGAAGTAATCTTAGAGCACAGGTGTCAAACTCGATAGTGTCATGACTATTGCGACATTTTTTGCCTTTGCGGAGCCAGGGTAGGCGTGGCCTGGATGTGATGTATCCAGCCCACAGGCTGCCAGTTTGACAGGCCTGCCTTAGAGGTTCAATCCCTGGCCAGTGTAAGACCCCTCCTACTTTTTATTGGAAGTCAACTGTTGATGCCCTGTTTTAAAAAACTGAACTACACAGAAGACTAGAGAAAGATGTGCTATATCTTTTTTTTTTAAAAAAAAATCTGGAATAGTGTGTGATCATATTTTAGTTTGATAACTGCTCCAGTTGCAATAATTATTAATGCAAATAATGATTTTCTCTTTTTAAGATTGGTCTCTTTGACTTGGAAGTTAACTGTCTAACCAAGATACTCTTTGCGGCCTTGGTGGTGGTCTCCCTTGTCATGGTCTCGCTCCAACACTTTGCTGGTCGCTGGTACCTTCAGATCATCAGATTTCTTCTTCTGTTCTCAAATATCATTCCTATCAGGTACAAATGTATTTGTTGTACTCCAGTGGTGGGATTCAATTTATTTTACTATGGGTTCTGTGGGTGTGGCTTGATGGGCGTGGCATAGCTTGAGGGGCATGGCTTGGTGGGCGTGGCAGGGGAAGGATACTGTAAAATCTCCATTCCCTCCCCACACCAGGGGAAGGTTATTGCAAAATCCCAATTTCCCCCCGATCAGCTGGGACTCGGGAGGCAGAGAATAGATGGGGGCAGGGGCAGTCAGAGGTGGTATTTACCGGTTCTCCAAACTACTCAAAATTTCTGCTACTGGTTCTCCAGAACTGGTCAGAACCTGCTGAATACCACCTCTGTTGTACTCCTTTAAAATAGAGCTGTATTTTTTAGTTTCTTCATTTGAGCCTTACTCAAACTTCCATAAATGATTTACTCCATATCCTTAACACCAGCCTAGTTGCTTTTTATGTAACTACTCTTGTTATTTTCAAGTGAAAAGTGCTTCCTTGAAGGTTAAAGCAAGCATGCTAGAAGTTCTTGCATGATGTAATTATTGATAGGTTTTACAGTTTCAGGCCATTGTGAATCCTGCATGAATGGGCTAGCTGAGTTTTAGGATTATGCAACCTCTTAGGGACATGTGGGTAGGAAGCATCAGTCTTTAATTCCTCATTAGGAGCAAAACAAATCCTGTGTTTTAAATAAATCACAGTTCCCAAATTTGTGTGTAACAACAAGTGAATAATAACCTTCCTATACTTACAGAGTAGAGCGAGCCAGAACTGCTTGCAAGAACTAATTTATGTGTATAATTCATCTGTATATAAATTATAGTTTGCAGCCTGAAAAAGGCCTGAGAGCTGTGAATATTTAGAGCAGTGCTGAGGAACTTGGGATCCTCTCTTGCTCTAACACTCCCACCAGTGTCATTGCCTAGGTGACTGACTTGGTTAACTGATGGAGTTCATTAGCATTTGGCGTGCTTTGAGTTCCCAAGCTCTAGTTTGGGGAATCATCACAAGTATTCCTTATTTTTAAGAAATTCACTCAGAATTTTTGGCTTTATGTAGGTCAAATTAATAAGGAGCATTTTAAATGTGTAAATATTGAACATAGAAAACAAGTGACAATTCTCTACGTGGGGAACTCTAAAATTCCTCCCTATGCTGAACTGTTGTTCTTAAAAAAAGGCTGAATCCATTCTTCATACTAAGCCAGTGATGGCTAATCTTTTTGCCATTGCGTGCCAAAAGTGGGGGGAGTGCAGTGGGGTCACACGCACGTGTGCCCACATCCATAATTCTATGTGCCCCGCCCCCCGTGCTCCCCCCCTTTTGGCACGTGATGGCACGGTGGGCCCAATAGGCCCATTTTTTGTTCTCCCCAGGCTCCAGAGCCTTTCTAGGAGCCTGGGGAGGGCAAAAACAGCCTTCCCCACCCCCCCGAGGCCCTCCGGAGGCCAGAAACAGTGTGTTTCCTGACTTCTGATAGGCCCAGAAGGCCCGAAAATCAGCTGGCTGGCGCACGCATGCATGTTGGAGCTGAGCTCGCATGCCCACCGATATGGCTCCGCGTGCCACCTGTGGCACCCGTGCCATAGGTTTGCCATCACGGTACTAAGCCATAATATGCATAGTCATCCATTCTTCATCATTTTGATACCCATTACAAAAAATGTCATGAAGCATTCTTTTTGTACTTGTGTCACAGAGTGCAGAAGAGTTTGCATAGTGATATCACTAGATGTCACTTGCCTTCCCTTGTTTCCTACAGTGAATGCCAGTGATAATGTGGTTTACTTTGAGCTTAGTACAATGGTGAACCAGAACACTATGGCTTATCCAACAAACCTTAGTTAAAACCCACTTAGGTGTTATGTTTGAAAACAGCTGGAGATCCAGGTCATGAATTTCCCATATATCATGTAGCTTAACTATGAGTTTTGAACTGGATTACAATATACTCCCTATTATATTGTTTGCTAATAATGGCCAGAGTTCAAATAACTGCTTCAGACCACAACTTACCTTGAAGCGATTTTTATTTGATATGATCCTAAGTACTGGATTACAAATGTCATTTGGAGAAACACTGCTCTGTGGCTTCAGAAACGAGAGAATGTGTTTATATAAATCCCATGTAAGAAAGTAGCATCTGGTTCAGACCTTATCTAATTTTTATCGTGGTGTTGTCCATTGATAGTTGCAATCCCACATACCATATTTTTCAGAGTATAAGATGCACCACAGTATAAGACGCACCTTAGTTTTTGGTGAGGAAAATAAGAAAAAAGCTGATTGGCAGGTGGATCGGCCTCTGGGAATACCCTCAATCAGCTGTTCCCAGAGATGAATTTTAGCAACAGGTTCCTTTGTTGTGAGCTCTGTGCCTTGCTTTTTTTTTTTTTTTTTGCCTCTGAAACTGTTTTTCCTTTTTTTTCCTGCCTCTGAAAGCCTCCGAAACAGAGCTTCAGAAAAAAAGCCTCTGAAGCTCTGTTTGAGGGTTTCTTTTCTCAAGCTCTGTTTGGGGGCTTCTTTTCTGAAGCTTCGTTTCTGATGCTTTTTTCAGCCTCTGAAACCTCCAGTTGAGAAGCCGGGCAGGGCTACATTCAGAGTATAAGACGCACCCAGATTTTCACTCTCTTTTTTGGGGGGGAAAACGTGCATCTTATATTCCGAAAAATACAGTATATAGATGGAACCAAATTGGGGTAAATTGCAAGGGACCAAACCTCTTCAAACATCCTTCATATCAAATTTTAAGTCATGTTTTGAGTAAACTCCTAATAACAACCTATTGTTGCTTCTTCCTCATCTTCTCTTCCTTTTATGTAGTTTACGGGTGAATCTTGACATGGGAAAAATTGTCTACAGTTGGATGATCCGGAGGGATTCTAAAATTCCTGGCACAGTAGTTCGATCTAGCACAATCCCAGAGCAACTAGGCAGAATATCCTACTTGCTTACTGATAAGACAGGTATTTTCATATATAATTTTTTGCAGGACACAGAATCAAGGTTCTGTTGCAATTATTTTGTTGTGTTGCGAAAGATCTTAATGCCTTTTTCTGAATGTACAAAATGGATATGAGATACATGACAACTTGATAATACTTTCAATTTTGAATGGTTTGCTGGGCACTGCTCTTTAAATAGCAGTGGCTGGATGAAGTAGAACAAGCAAATTTAATTCTAGTTATACTTAATTAATATTTTAAAAATGGCTAATGTATTTAATAATTTTCTGATTTATTTTAACTTTCAAGATTACAATCTGTAACAATATTTTGATATCTCTTGCATGGTAACGCATGGTCTTTAGGTTAAAGCAGCTCTGGTGTTAGAGACTTAAAAATGTTTCTTGGTGTTTAATTTGCTCTTTCTGTGCCATAACATGTAATTTTCCTATTCTAGGGACTCTAACACAGAATGAGATGGTTTTCAAACGTGTCCATCTTGGAACAATGGCTTATGGGTTTGACTCCATAGATGAAGTTCAGAGCCATATCTTTAGCATATATACACAGGTAAGCAAAATTATGAGACTTTGTCAGAGTTAAGGAATGATAGAATTAAAAGATGTTGCTGAACCATAATTCTGGCATCAGGAAATGATGTTTTCCTACTGTTTCTGTATGGATGAAAGATGAAAAATCAGCTAAGCCAAAGAATCCAGCAACCTCTGGAGGGCCATGAATCTCCCACTTGTGACATATACTACAATAAATCCTGAAAAATCAAACTTTTTGTTAAACACAGCATTTAGTGCTACATGGCACACTGTTTTGAAATTGAGTAGCATTTCCTTCATTTGTAAAACCTATTCCTGGTTTTCTCTCCATATTACTTTTTCCAGTTTTAATTTCCATAGAAAATCTGTTGAGAAGGAAAAAAAAATAGAATGATGATGATTGTACAATGTCTTATAACAGGGCTTTTGGTTTTGGTGGGTTTTTGGTTTTTTTTTTGGCCTTCGAATCAGTTTTGACTCCTGCCAACTGTCTGGACAAGTCCTTTCAGTTTTCTTGGCAGAGTTTTTTGGAAGTGGTTTTCCATTATGTAAGTTGAACAAACAAACAGACAAACAGACACACAAACAAACAAACTCCTTCTAAGGACTGAGATAAGAACTGGCCCAAGATGAGACTAGAACTCAGTCTTCTGGTTTCTAGCCTGGTGCCTTAAGCACTAGACAAACTGATTCTTTAATAGTAGGACACATTTTCTCCATGCTGCATGATTCTTGCAATAACAAAAATTTAATACTAGAGAAATAATGGAATTAACCCAGACCTTTAGCTGAATGTCTTAAAAAATCATGTTATTCATTCGCTTCTCCAATAAAGACAGGAATAGCGATTTATCTTTTCTGGCTAGAGACATTTTAGCTCCTGTTTTTAAATAGATGTCGAAGAGGGGAAGCAAATAACACTTAACACTAGCTTTGTTTTTATACATCCACAAATCAGAGTAATAGGAGCGGTACAGTTGGGGGCAGGAAAAGCTTGTGTTTTTTTTTAAAGTGAAGATTTTAAAGCTCTTCACACTCTATAATAAATTTGCCTCAAAGGTGGAACAGGATCACATCTTCTGGTCTTGCCCTCCTTCTCCCCACCCCAGAACCTGCCTTCAGCACAACCCAGAGGTTGACACACCTGCAGCAATACAACAAAACGTCTTTGGAAACCCTAAACTTAAACTAACAAAAATAGATGTCCAACAGTTAACAAAATGTGTTGATCTTGTGAGATTTCAGCCACTGGGCGGTGGCCATGTAATCTCCTGAAAAAGGTTACTGGCCTCAGCATAATCTGGCAATGACCATGTATGGGTAAATGATATTAATCCGGGTTCTGTATACACAATCAGGGACCCTTAAATACGCTGCCTCCTAGATAATTTCTCCCCATCACAAGCTAACTGGAAGCAGGAATCTGCAGATCACTGTTCTATTTCCTGGCTCCAACCTGTAGCCAAGATCAACTTTAATTAATATAGTTTCATTTAATAAGATGAAAGAAGCAGCTAACAGTGGTAAGGGAGTTCTCAATGAGTGCAAGCTTAAACGTAATTGAAAGGTTAGAATCTCTGGTAATTGGAAGCATTTGCTGGCCATGATTCATTTAAACTGTAGTTCTGATTCATTGCTCTAATTATTGGTACCATGCTATGCCCTTTGACCTGGAAGTGAAACTTTTGTCCTCTTGACACAAGAGGTTAACAGAACAGGAAACTCAATGGTTATATATTCCCCTGTGACCAGCATAATTTAGTAATTGTGAAATTACCTGGAAGGTTTGGTGCAGACTCTGAAAACAGTAATAAAAATTAAAACTTTCGATCCTCATATCTTCCCATTTGGGTTTATTTTTTCCTTTTCTGTGTTTATAACATCATATCCTATGCATTAAACATCTTTTGGTAAGTTTGCTTTCCTGTAAATTTATATTTTTATGGCGCTTAATGCTACCAAATGAAAAATAATCTGTCCTCTCTTGATCAATGAAGAACATTCCTGTACAGTTGTCCTTTTGTTGTTGTTGTTGATTGTCTAAATTGAGGCATGCAATGGATAGACCAGGAACTACACAGATGTTGGTGGTGGTTTGTTCTTTTGAATTTGTTGCTTAGTTTCTGAACGTTTTGTCACCAGGCTAGGTAATATCATCAGTAGAACTTCAGCTGAGGTGAAATCTTGTTTCAGTTCTCTTCTGCTTTTATAGGTCTTTTTTTAAAAAAAATTATTAATTAAAAAGTACAAACAAACATAAATACAACAATACAACATACAAAACAGACAAACGTCAATCAAGTCTTACGACTTACTCTTAAAGATATCACATTGGTAGACTGTTTTTCCTATTTTTATCTATGTATCTATATATTTATATAAAGTACAAATCTATGAACATTTTTATATTTACATGTAAAACATTGTAATACATTCCATTTTTAAATTGTTACATCCCTTAATTGGTACTCAAGTTTTTGTCTCTAAATTAACCTCATTCTTTTGTGTCCCTATTGCTTTTATAGGTCTTATATGATCAGATGGTCACGTGGCTGATTGGTCATGCTGAGTGAGGATTAGTTGTCTGGTGTGGCCAAGACACATAGATGTCTTGGCAATGTACATTGATTAGCATCCAACACCCACTTCTGTAAAATTAGCAACAAGGAAAAGCATTTTCCCTCCCCTCTAAATTTTGATTGGTAAAATTCGTAGGAGACAACAATTTAATTAATATAATTAATTCAATTTATATGCCGCCCCTCTCCAAAGACTCAGGGCGACAATGATCTTAGTAGTGTTATTGATAACAAATTCCCAGCTGAAGCATGTCCTTAGGGATGCTTGGTTGATCTAGATTAGAGAATTATAGGATCTGCTCCTTAGAATAATGTTGAGATGGGAGAACAATTGATAAGAGCTCCTACCATGTTGTATTATCCTTCACAGCATAACAGTAACAGTAATTAACAGTAACAAGTAATTTTACAAGGAGTTATTTGAGATAAATGTTTTTATTTTCTTCCTCTCGCTGAGGTTTATTTACTGTGGTGCTATAACATTGCCAACTCTTTGACTTCCTTCATTATAATGTTATCCAACAGGATGGATCTTTGGTGTTGGCAAGGGCAATTTATCTCACCAGACATTCCCCATATAATAAACTATATGATTAACAGTAAGATTAGTCATGGATCCCTAACTGTTCTGTCTCAGCCACCCATTTCTATAAGATTATTTCTGGTCCAGTCACCAAATGCACAAGCCCCTTCTCCCAACTCCAAATATTCAGTATTCAAATATTCATATCAATTACTATGGTCAAAATGTCTTAAGGTTATGAAGACAACAATGCTGAGAGAGAGAGATTATTCTTGCTAAAAGTATCTTCCAGATGCACAATATTTCAAGGGGCCATTTATCTCTTGAACACTTAATTTTGAAAGTGAATGCTGCTATGAAGTTAAACTTCACTGAGTAATGAATTTATTCCATATGCTGAGAAGTAGCTGACCATGCACAATTGTCCAAATGTCCATTAATTGTGTTTCTAAGTGTGCTTTAAAAAAAACGTTATTTGCATTGTGTTGCCATCCTTAGAATACTTTTTGCCTTAAAGACAGACTGAAAAAATGGGGGGGGGGGGGGGGGGAACCCATGTACATGTTTAAATCTCATTGACCTCAGTGGGAACACATAAGAGTGTTCCTGACTTTGTAATTGCTTACTTTTAAACTGTTCATGCAATATGTTCATTTATCCCATAGAAACAGGACATTTTGAGGAAATGGTACTCTAGATAAATTCTTTCTAATCGCCTTTGTGGGCTAAGCAAATAAGTTTTTCTGTCCTACAATGTATTTTTATCATCAGTTTTGATCTTCAGAATGGCCAGACTCATAAGGAGGGTATTAATTTCAGGATATTAATTACAATCAGCCTCTTTTCCCCTCTCTTCTAGCAGTCGCAGGAACCACCTGTTTTAAAAGCACCTAGCCTGGCTACCAAAGTACGAAAAACCCTAAGCAGCCGTGTCCATGAGGCAGTGAAAGCAATTGCACTCTGCCACAATGTGACTCCTGTCTACGAATCGAATGGCGTGACAGATCAGGCTGAAGCTGAGAAGCATTATGAAGATTCTTGCAGAGTGTACCAAGCTGCGAGTCCTGATGAGGTAAAATGGTCCTCAAAAGAACGTTATTGTCTTTTTATTTCTTAATATGCCTGTTTTTCCCCCTTTTGTTTTCCAAATACAGTTAATGGTATTCTGATGGATAATGTAAGTACAGCTGTTAAATTTCAAATGACATTAATGCTTAGAATTTATCCATGGCAATGTAATTGGTTTATATAAATAAGATTTCTCAAATCCTACAATTTTCTTTTATTTCCATTCAATCATGTCTAGTTTTCAGAGACTGCTTGGACAAGTCCCTGCAGTTTTCTTGGCAAGATTTTTCAAAAGTGCCTTCCTAGGGCTGAGAAGAAATTAGCGGCCCCAGGTCACCTAGCCAGCTTTGTGTCCAAGAAGGAACTACAACTCACAGTCTCCCAGTTTTTAAGCTGATGCCTTAACCACTGTTCCAACTGACTCTCACAAGCAAATATACCAGAATTTTATTTTGTTTTAAAAGTTAAATCTTTCATGATAAAATCCTGTCTTGGGATATAATTTCTTTATTGGCAATATTGTCTTCACCCCCTAAAAAAGCTGGCTTCCTTCTTTTTTTAAAGAAAGAAAAAAGCTAAAGTTACTTTTCTGAATTTTGATATGGCTAAGCCATTCCCTATAGGAAATCAGTGAAATGTTGCCTTAACAGACTTCTAAAAATCTACCTTTGAAATTCTATAGTAATAAAATATTGTTAAGTCAGGAAGAGCAGTTAATGTTGAAATTCGAACAAAACCTTGAAGGTCCATCTCCCTAACCCCCCTTTTTCTGAAGAAAAAGGATAATTTCTACCAGTTGGCACAGCATTCATTTCCTGAAACACAAAGCTGGGTTTCCTACATTTGTTTCCGGTGTGCATTCCTGGGCCAAAGCTCCTGAAAGCATCTTTATAGAGAGATCAGTTACAGCCTCTGGGGCTCTGTCATTCTGTCTGATTGAGGCCTTACAGTAACCGAGGGGAAATTAAGTAAGAGGTAGAATCTGATCAGATAACTTGCCCAGGAGAAGACATGACCAAGTGGCCTTTAACCCCCCCAAAACACCTCACCACTTCCCAGAATGTGAAAAAAAAATGTGTCCATCAACTACATTATAAGCAGCTGTTCACAAGGATCCTGCCATCAAAATGAGACTTTGAGGGAAAAGTAAGAAGGGTCTCTTTATATATCTCCGTAGGTCTGAAGCAGCATTAATCAATAGCCTTGTTGGCCAATAAATTCAGATGAGTTCATGAGCAAGGACTGTTCAATTGCTAGAAAGTTAAAGGACACTAGCCAATAATTAGAGGGTTATAGCAAGACTATTGTCTTACATATTGATATAGAATTTCATGGCTGGCATCAAAGTAGCGATGAGCTTTTGGGATGAACAGCCGTGATCTAGTTTGCTTTTGTTCTGATGTTTCATCAGACGCTGTGGTTGGCATCTTCGGAGACGGAGTGTGTTGCCTTGTGGTGTACCTCTCTATGTGCTTCTGAAGATGCCAGCCACAACATCGGGTAAAACGTCAGAACTAAATCAAACTAAACCATGGCCATTCAGTCCAAAAACATGTCACTGCTCCACTGCCATCTTATGCTGTGGTAATCGCCAGAATTACCCTGTGGTAATCCTAGGAATTTCCTTTATAGAAGGATCGTTGGAGATCTTTTGCATTTTTAAGAGAAGTGTTTACAGGTGCGCAGATGAAATGAGAACTAAGCAAGCAGCTACAGAGAGGCAGTTTTCGATTTAATGCAGGCTGTGGTTTACACAGACCAATGCCAGATTGTTAATTGGCTACCCGGTTCCTAAAAGCCACGTGCCTTTCCCTTTTATTAGATCTAGCTTCACTAATCCATCAGCTAAGAATAGCATTTTAACAACACGTCACTTAATGCCTGGAATAACATATGTAAATATCACATAGTCACATTAAACCGCATACCAGCTGTGCCCTCTTTTTTCAGTTTGAGGGCAAAGGAGGAGAGAGATTGGTCAACCCAAACCATTTGACCTCAAGGACTGGATTTTTGGCTTACCACTTTTTCTTGCATGTGGTAGAAATCCCTGCATAAAAGTCCTTTATTCGAGAAGCTTAATCTCATCTTCCTCAAATAACGATTTTATTAAGTTCCTCCTCACCCAGCAGCACCCTTTCATGATGACTGTCACGTACTCACAGCAAACTCATATTTTGAATAACGATAGGTAGCCAAAGCAATACGATTGACAGAAAAGACAGATACCATCAAGGGAAATTTTTAAATGTGCCCAATTTCTTAAAAGGTGAGACATTCCCCCACCCCCAGTTCACCTCAATGAGAACTTCGCTCTCATTAGTGGAAAAATGCTGACTAAAACATGTGAGAGGGGAAGAAAAAAGAGTAAAAATTAATGAGAAATTATTGAGCGTCTTGAAAACTGGCATCCCTGAGGAAGAAGCAATCCATGCTGCATTTTTTTGGTTGTGGCTCCTTTGTACAATTTACATAGAGGTAGTCTACCAGAATTGAGCCCATTGCTAAGCCAGACAGTTGTTAAATAAGTTTTGCCCCATTTTACAATCTTTCTTGCTACAGTTGTTAAGTGAATCACAGCAGTTGTTAAGTTAGTAACATGGTTGTTAAGCGAATCAGGCTTCCCCATTGACTTGCTTGTCCAGAGGTCGCTAAAGGTAATCACATGACATCAGGACACCACAACTGTCATAAATGCATGCCAGTCGCCAAGTGTCTGTATTTTTATCATGTGATCATGGGATGTTACAACAGCCTTAAGTGGTGAAAAAACAATCATAAGTCTTTTTTTTTCACTGCCTTGTAACTTCAAATGGTCACTAAACGAATGGTTGTAAGTTAAGGACTACCTGTATGTCAAATAACATTGCTAAAGCACAAGATGCAAGAAAAGCTTGCTATATGACAGGGGTGTCAAACTGGCAGCCCGTGGGTCGGATACGTCACATGGGAAAACATTGCAAAACATCATGTGAAGGCAACATGGCATGGTGAGTTTGACACCCGTGCTATTTGGGAAGCTAATAATGGCTGCAGCCTAGGAAGCTTTATTGATGGGAGTATATCCTGAAATTAATCTTCTATTCCATATCTTATTAGATAATATTTGAGCAAAGAGATACAGAGGAAATATTTGGGCGTGTTAGTTTCAGAGTAATTCATTGGAACTCACAGTGAAAGATAAATTGATCCTCACACTCAATAATCATTGTATTCATAAATTGTTATTTTCTCATAAATTATATTTTCTCCTGTCCTAGCAACATGGTTGACATTAAGGCAGAGTATTTTCCTCTTCCTTTCTTCATCATGGAGGGAAGAAAGATTTAAAAAAAAAGGTTGGCAACAAAAAAAACCCCACAATGTTGTTAAGAACTTTTTAAAATTTATCCAGAGAAAAATTATTTAACCTTCCAGGGATTGTACTGTATATAGCTAATGGAAAGCATTGGGACAAAAGCTAATTCACTGTTACTTTATTCTTGTTTCAGTGTACCTTTCAGGATGCTGAAGTTGCTCAGTCATTTATCTTTGAGATTCTCCAGCAGTATTTCTCAATCTTGGTCACTTCAAGATACGTGGACTTCAACTCCCAGAATTCCCCAGCCAGCATGCTTGGCTTCACACATCTTGAAGTGGCCAAAATTGAGAAACACTGTTCTAGAGGGATGGGATTGAAAGGAGAGCAAGATTAGGAACCTCAGCCTCCTGGATACGTCATTCTCTCAATTGCTGTCATATTCCCAACCCCAATCATATAAACCACACCTGCTAGTCCCAGGTGTTATCAAACTAGAAAGTCACTTCTAGCCATCGCAAAGGCTGAGGAATCCAAGAGAGGAAATGGTACAGTTAATAATCGAATCACTTTCTTCTTCACTTTGCCTGTTTCCCTCCTCCCTCCTGTTGCATTCGCCTGACCTCTGAACCCACTAGCTCAGCAGTCTATCTGACCTGTGACTTCTCTTGTGCTTAGGTGGCCCTGGTGCAATGGACAGAAAGTGTTGGCTTGACACTGGTTGGAAGAGACCAGGCTTCTGTGCAGCTGAGGACTCCTGGTGGCCACATTCTAAACTATACCATCCTGCAGATTTTCCCCTTCACGTACGAAAGTAAACGAATGGGGATTATTGTTCGGGTAAGATGAATAAGCACACGGGGAGGAGCATTCTTTGTAAATTGGGGTGAGATTTCAGAGTTTTAGGAACCAATTTATTGTGGGTGGGTGGTTATACAGTCAGCCAAATATTTAGACTGGATTTGGCATTTTTAACCACCTATCAAGTCCTTCCTAAGGGTCTGGGATAGGCAGATTTTGCTGCTTAATTATATTAATGATATTGTCACAGGATGTAAGATGTTGCAAGTAAAGCTGCCTTTTGCAATTGACTGATGGAGATATTGTCAACGCCAGTGGTATTCAAGTGCTGCTCCAGATGTATTGTTGTTATTATTTCTTTATTAGGATATTTTATAAAGCAGAGCCTGGTGCAAAATATGTAATTACCTGTAAATGATTCACATCTCTCTCTCTTTTTTTAATTAGGATTAACATATGGACATGTGTATTACACTTGCCATAATATATAGAGACATCCTTTTCCTAATCCCTGGTTTATATAGTGCCATTCACAAACTGTTGGTGGAATTGTGATCTGCATAAAGGGAATGGCTGGGAATGATTGCTATAAGACTCCTCTGGAATCTTAATACTAAAATGTTTTGAACAGAATGGAGCTCATACAAAAAAAAATCTGCCTATTTTTCCAAGCTGCTTTTTTTCCCTCAAGTTAAAACTGCTGTTCTTGATAATCAATTAGGAGTCAAAAATTTATCTCCAAAAGTACTGCAAATTTTCTAGAGACCCTTTGGAAGAATCTGATCTACCTTCTAACTCCATCCTTTTGAATTTGATTATATTTCTTTCCAAGTTAATTCTTATTGGGTCTTCTAGCAGTGGGGAAAATGCTCATTAATTTTTTTTTCTGCCATAAGAAAACTCCCAGTTTATAGAGAAGGTTCAGAGAGGCTGATATTTCTGAATCTTCATTTTCCTACACTTCCTACCCCCTATTATCCAAATCATAACTATGATGTATTTCCTACATAGTAGAAGGTAAAGGTTCCTCTCGCACATATGTGCTAGTTGTTCCTGACTCTAGGGGGCAGTACTTATCTCTGTTTCAAAGCCAATGAGCCAGCGCTGTCCGAAGGCGTCTCCGTGGTCATGTGGCAGGCATGACTAAATGCCAAAGGTGCATCGAACGCTGTTACCTTCCCACCAAAGTGATCCCTATTTTTCTACTTGCCTTTTTTACTTGCTTTCAAACTGCTAGGTTGGCAGAAGCTGGGACAAGTAACAGGAGCTCACCCCATTACACGGCACTAGGGATTCGAACTTCTGAACTGCTGACTTTTCGATTGGCTCAACATCTTAGCTACTAAGCCACCGTATCCCCTCTATTTCCTACATATGCATGCATCAATTTTTTGTTTAAGAGGATGAAAATTCTGAGAGATAACATGTTGATGTATGCGATATAGAGAAATAGAAAGGGGAAAGGATGGGCAATCTCAAATACAGAAGCACTGTTAGTAATAAGATGTTGGATCATGTTTGTTTTACTTATAATCTTTGTGGCCGAGTTAAAAAAAAAGGCCAAATACCTTTTCTAGATTCTCTAGCTGCCTTGCACATGGTAAAACAATTAGCAATCTCCCTCTCCCTGAGTTTTGTAGCGTCTTCTTCTTAAGAGGGGGCTGTTAAAAGATTTGTCAGCTTTCATAGTATCTGATTCCAGGGATCCTGTTATAGCCAACAAGCTGGGCAAATAAGACAGTTGCTGCCTCTTATTGGTAGGGAGGTAGCTGTTTGTTCAACCACAAAAACTTTCCAGTCTCTCTTCTTCTGAGCAGTTGGAATGGAGAATGGTTTTTTTTTCGCAACTCAGAAACTGCTATTGTCATGTGTCAAGTGGGAGTTGGGGGAGGGAGGGAAAGGTTTTTGAACCTTGGCCCAAAATCAGACTATGGTGGAAAAAGATGTGGTTGAGAAACAATACAACTGGCAAATCTTTCTGCAGATTTATACTTGTAATCGTGCCATATCATGGGAATGTGCTAACCTCCTATTGAACTTGGTGAGAGGAAATGACTAATGCAAGGAGATAGTTGATATGATATTTATATTGGACAAAAGATCTAAACGCTCTTAAAACTAGTTCTGTGCTGCAGGAAGTGGACTTTCTTGTTAGTTTCCTATCAAAAAGTTATTAAAACATATCTCAACAGTTTAAACTTGTAATGCACAAACATTGATCTTAATTTGTGTTGGAAATATTTTAACGTGTTTTTTTTTTCCTGGCACCCTTGTATTTGAAATTGGAAGTTTGCATTGACAGATGACTCCATTGTCATACGTCCTTTTGTCAAAGATGACAAATAATGTGCCACTGCCATATGTAAAAGCCACTGTTTGTGTTGGTTTCCAGCCTCAAGATATTACAATGCTAAAGAATATAATTGATCAAGCTCATATAAATGTTTTTAAAAATTTTTTAAAAAAACAGGAGAAGGGAGGGAAGTCCACTTAACTCTTTCTTCATCTGAGGAAAGAAATATTTCACGTTCTTTAGTAGGTCTACCTTACAGTATCTATGGAGGAGAGAAATTTTGTATTTGGTCTCAGTGTTAAATCACATACTGTTGAGAGGTCAGCTATTCCCGTCTCTACAGAAGGCATGTCTACAAGCCCAAGTCTCAACACCTAATTTAATTTCTTTCTAACAAACAAAGAGAACCTAGGGACTGCATCTACTATTTGGGGGGAATAATGGGCAGGGCAATAATGCAAAGTGGCCAGGATTTTCTCTTTTTTTCCCACCTTGGTTTTGGCAGGAAGAGTTGTTTTTGGGTTGGGTTTTTTTGGTTTTTTTTTTAATTTTTAAAATTTTTTTATTAATTTAAGAAACCACATAATACATTTATAAATGTAAGTAAAACAATTTACAACACGCATCATCCTAATGACATCTACCTATAATACCTGAATTGTTACAATATCAATATCCTATATTCTTAAGTATACATTATTTCTCTCACCTTATATAATGATATTATTTTATTGATATCTGGTGTGTCTTTCTTAAATTTCATTTGATGTAAAAAATTATTTTACTCTATTGATATCTTTTATTTAATTTTTCTTTCTTTCTTCTCTTTTTTTTTCATTTCCCTCTAACCATTTATACCACTTTTGCCAGACCAGATAATATTCAGATTCTTTTTTTTTTTTTGGTTTTTTGATTAAGCCTGAAAACTATGTACCTCCTGCATTTTCTCAAAATTATGGAACTCTGATTACAATATTAGTTAATTGTGAGCAGAGGATTTTGAGGTTGTAAAAATGAGACTTCTGGCACTTTCTAGCTTCTATAGCCTTATAGAGATTTCCAGAACTTTTTTTTTTTTTTGGCTGGTTATCCTCTTTTCACTCTGTTTATGTTATTGAGATACTATAATCTTCCTGGATTTGCATCAAGTCTTTTCTATTAACTTCAACTGGCTTTGTTTTTTCATCTGGCTGACTGACAGTCAGCTTCCATGGATAAGGATGGATTTGAAATGAGTCTTCAGTCCTTATCTAACATCTTAATCACAATGGCTCTGGGGGAATCCCAAAGATTTTAGAAAAAAAAATGTGTTCCTGGCTGAAAATCATTTGGGAGGGAGAAAAGAAAACAAGATTGGCCCAGCTGTAGAACTTGTGCTCAAAAGCGGAGTCTACAGAATCTGAACAGTATACGTATTTCTTATTTATAGACCAACTAATAAATTTCTCTCTCTCAACATTCCCTTTGGATTCGGTGTAGTTAATTCCAGTTAGGTGAGTATAGGATTACAGCCTTAATCCTGTGATTTAATACTCACCAATTTCAAATGGATTTTTTTGGGGGGGGGGGAGGGGAGGGGAAGATAATGTACATGTGTGTATTTTAAACCTAAATGTGAATTAGTGTAATGTTTTATCATTTGCAAGAGAATGGCTGGAATGAGGAAATAGCAGCGACCTTTTTCCATGCAAAACAGTGGGAACCTGACCTCAGCCTGGGACTTCAGCCAGTAACACCTGTTGTTAGATAGACCATCAACCCATTCTCCCTTCTTGATAGAACTTACATCATCAAATTCTGTTTATTTTGTTCAAATGCATAGAAAATTTACAGGTCGAGTAAAAGGCTAGAGTAGAACTGATTTCCTTGATATGCTAATTTTATACGTGGAGAGTTTGGAGTTTGTTTTATGGTGGAGCATTCAGTCATTGGAGCACTTGCTTCAAGTATAAATTATTAGTGGACGTACACAGATTTATTACTTCGTTTGATTGTTAGTGTTAGCTCTTAGACACACTGAATTAGTAAGGAGTTCAAAGGCTATTTAGTCCACGCCCCAATGATATTAGAAGTTCATAGTTATACCATTCTTCATAAATGGTCACACAAGTGCTAATCTTCAATAATCTTCAATAAAAACTTTTCTACTTCCAAAATTATCTCTTCAGATAATTCCAGCATTTAGAACAAATCTTATATTCTGTAATCTTAACCTGTTACTATAGGACGTACTCTTTGGAGAAACAGAAAATTTATTTCATCTTCTATATGACAGCCTTGGAAATAATGAAAGAAAGTTGCAATTTAATTAACTATTTTTCAGGCTAAATGTACCTTAGAAACTGATAATACCCAGACCAAATAGATGTGGATATTAAGGAACAAACAAGATAATACATAAATGACATATGCACATCTATTTTTTAAAAAATAGTTGCATGAGAATGATGATCTGATTAAAAGAAGGACCATTATATATTTTGTGGGTAGGGAAGAATAAGAACCTTTCCTCAATGTTCCCTCTTTTTAAAAATAAAATGATGATACAATGGTCTTTTTTATAAAAGAGACTCCCTGTATCAAACTGACTCCTACACACTGTGTAAATTGGGAAGGGAAGAAGATAGCAATTCATAATAGAAAGCTGTTGTACAATCTTCTAACTTTTGATTGCTAAGATTCCATGTTGTTTTTGCAAATGACACAAAACTTTTCTTTGGTGCTCTGACCCTTTTAAAGCCATGTTTTGAATGTTTAGCCTGAAAAACAGTTAATTAAATTGCAACTTTCTTCCATTTTTTCTTCTTTTGAACTGCGCTATCTTATATTCTTTGGAAACAGCAATTTTCTTTTGCTGATTTATGGTTCTTCAAGTTAAGCATTTCTAGAATAACACACAATGACATTAAATTGATGTATTACATATTTTATGAATAGATATCTGTATCTTTAGTATCTGTACTAAAACAGAGCGCCTGAGATTTTTCCCCCCTTTTGTCATCTCATTTCTTTCTCTTCCCTGTTTTCTGTCTCTTTCAGGATGAATCTACAGGAGAAATAACATTCTACATGAAAGGGGCGGATGTGGTTATGGCAGGCATTGTTCAGTACAATGACTGGCTAGAGGAAGAGGTACAGAACAGCATTCTCAATGCTGTGACTTTTTTTTACATTTGCAAGTATGAAATTCTCATTAGAAGTATGAAATTGAATTCAGAGAATGCTTTGAATGCTCCTGATGATATAACTCAGCCTTTCCTAACCTGGCAGCCTCCCTATCAGTTGTACTACAACTTCCATCATTAGCCTGGCTGGCCACTGTGGGGTAGTGGGAGTAGTAACCAAATCATCTGAAGGCAAGAAAAGACCATCTGCAAACAGAAAAGGAGAGGAGAGGGGAGGGGAGGGGAGGGGAGGGGAGAGGAGAGGAGAGGAGAGGAGAGGAGAGGAGAGGAGAGGAGAGGAGAGGAGAGGAGAGGAAGGATGTATATTCTACTTATAGATATGGTAAAGAAAAGTAAAAGTAGGGCAATGTATGTGCATAATGGTGAGATGTGTATACACATCTTGAATCTGCAGATATATTTCATGCAACTTGCTTATGTAGACCATCCTTACTAGAATGGTCTCTGCAACTTACCTATGCATTAGTAATTCCATGCAAAATCTGAAATGTTTGGAAGTCCCCATCATTTAGCTGTCCCAGAAAAAAATTGGAAGAAAAATATTTTACATTGTCCTGCATGGGAGAAACCTAAGACTGAAACACTATGTAAAACACGTGGGTATCCATGCATCTGGTAATAATGTGATTATTCTCCAAAATTAAGCTGGAATTTTATTATATTTTTGCTAAAATTTTAGAAGATTGCTAGATCATAGGAGGTTCTAGCAAGCACAACCAAGTTTTTACATTTTTAAAAAATGTAATGAGCTCCCCCCGGAGATACGGAAGATCCCGGATCTGCGCACCTTCCACCGCGCCCTAAAGACCTTTTTATTTCACCAGGCGGGCCTGGCCTAACTTCTCCCTCTTTTAAATAATTTTAAATAGTTTTAATATCTTAATATTTTTAATATTTCTATACTTAAATTTAATATTTGGTTTTAAATTGATTGGGGTTTTAATCTGTCTGTCTGGGCCAAACTATTTAATTCAATTTTATTTCTATTTTAAATTTTGTATGTATGTATTTTATTGCTGGCTGTTCATCGCCCTGAGTCCTTCGGGAGTAGGGCGGTATATAAATCAAATCAAATAAATAAATAAATAAATAAAACATCCAGATTTCATTTGAGATTTCACCTTAGTTTAGCATTCTCACCAAAAATCAAATAACATTTTAAGGTAAAGTAGTCAAAGTCTTGCAAGATGTTTGGGTTGAAAAGATTGCTAGCCCTTGATATAAAACTGTAACCATTATTTTGAAGGTGACTTTTAAAACTACAGTTTCAATTTTATTACTTGGTTAACAAAACTATAGTATTACTATTATGATGCGATTCCATAATTTTGAAATTTTGAAATTCTGCTCTCTGGAAAAAAAAACCAGGGACAATTATTGTGCTAATATTTATTTCCAATGGCAGATTAGTTTATAAGAATATGTCTGTATTCCTTTATAGTGTGGTAACATGGCAAGAGAAGGATTAAGGGTTCTTGTAGTAGCAAAGAAATCCCTGTCTGAGGAGCAATATCAAGATTTTGAGGTAAGCAAATTAAATATGAAATAAAGCTCAAAACGAATATCCCATTTATGTCTGGAATAAGCAGGGCAGTGCTTAAATAGGTTAAACCATAAACTACTATGCTTGCTGTTTCCTTTTCTTGGGAAAGATGGAATTGGCCACAGTCCATCATGCATTGGCAACTTCCAGACTGGAAGGGCTACCTTTAGAACATTTTGGAAAATGGATGAGTGAGTTGGCTGTATAAAATAAATACCACTTGTATCTTATCATTTTCATTGGATGTGGCCAGTGGTGGGCTGCTGCCCGTTGTAACAACCGGTTCACCCAGCACCAAAAATGTGCAAGCTCGCCTTCCAAGCGTGCACGTGGCTTCAAAAACATGGCAACATAGGACAGGATAGCGTTGGGACGGGTTGCAACTACCGGTTCTCCCGAACCGGTCTGAACTGGCAGCAACCACCTCTGGATGTGGCTGTTTTACAATTCCAACCTCACAAACTGTTTCTTACCTCTTGTGAGTAGTCTTTTCTATATTTCTATATCTTAACTCCTGTGAGTAGTCTTTTCTATATTTGATGCCCTCCAGAACAACTTTATCTTCCATAATTCCTCTATCAATATAGCCATTGCCAAGAATTCTGGGAGAAAGTCTATCCACATGGAAGGCATCAAGTGTAGAATAACTAAGATGGCTTACATTGACACAATATGCTTAACTTGATTTTTATGTTAACCTATATTATAGGTACACAAAGCACGAATAAACTAATCCAGTCGGTTGGATTTGCACCACACACTTACTAAACCATTAAAACACCTAACCAAAGTTAATAGTCTATCTAGGGAATTGCTGTGCAAATGCAGTCCCTAGATCTTTAACTGGTCTGGTTTTAAGTGAGTAGTGCAAAATACTTTATAACACTTATATCAAAGAAGGATATAGGGCAAACAGAAGGCACAAATAAATCTTCATAAGAAGATTTAAGGGTATTTACTCATGTAGTATGGCTGTATTACTATTATCCTTCTCATCTTTTCTACTACCTTTTCCTCTAGATATCTTATGATTACATTACTTTATTGTATGTACACTGTATGTACACTGAGAGTTTGTGCACTGGAGACAAATTCCTTGTGTGTCCAATCATACTTGGCCAATAAACCTATTCTGTTCTGTTCTGTTCTGTTCTGTTCTATTCTATTCTATTCTATTCTATTCTATTCTATTCTATTCTATTCTATTCTATTCTATTCTATTCTATTCTATTCTATTCTATTCATTTTAATTCTATTCTATTCTACTCTACTCTACTCATTTTAATTCTATTCTATTCTACTCTACTCTGATTTTAATTCTATTCTATTCTATTCTATTCTATTCTATTCTATTCTATTCTAT
>WNWU01000126.1:2894845-2912017 GCA_012654045.1 Ptyas mucosa
ATTCTATTCTATTCTATTCTATTCTATTCTATTCTATTCTATTCTATTCTATTCTATTCTATTCTATTCTATCTTGCATGACAAGGGGAAAGGAATCTGTATAATTTCAACCAATTCTAGCTAGCACAGTCAGAGTACGTGTTGCTGTACAGCATGGAGGGCACCTGTTGGGGATGAACATCTTGCATTGTCTTCTGCTCCAGCACCCTTGATGATGCTATATAATTTATTCCAGGATGTTGAAGGACAAAGGCTAAAATAAAAATGACTTATGACATGAGGGCTGCTCTGGATGTGCTCCTAATGTATCAGTGGCAGCCAGCTGGCAGCTCAAGGGCCACATCAAACTTGTGGATGCCAGCCAGTTGACTCACCATTCTCCCATGTTCTTCTCACAGATAAAGATTCTTGAAATGTGGGCCAGTCTCTTCCCATCTGGCTTTAGGAGGGAGTGGAATATACAGACACAGAGAGAGACAGAGACAGAGAGAGAGACAGAGAGAGGCTACCCAACCCATATGTTTCCTGCTCTTTTCCTCCTCTTCCCTACCCTATAAACATGCTGGCAATTGCAAGTGAAGGAATATATTTGCTTCCACACCTAGTTTTTTTTAATAGTAATTGCCCAGTTTTTTAAATGGGAGGGATACTTTTTCCCCTGCTGGAGCTGCGTTTTATTTAATCTTCTCTGAGCCACCAGGGGGCATTGTGGTGATACAGTGACATTGTGGGAAGGAATGGTTAATCCAAACTTTTTATGTGTCTGTATGCATGCTTTTAGTTTTGTTTAGTTTTGTTGTGCACGTGAAGAAAGACAAGGAGATAGCTCCTAAAACCCTGAAAAGGCTGATTTTTGTCTTGAGGGTTAAAAAAGGAAATCAAAAATTGTGCTGCTGAATTTTAGCTTTTTGCTGCCAAAACCGAGTAGCGCGATCTGGCTGCTTTTAAAATAGAGGTGGGGGCATTGCTGCTGGCTCTTGGGAAATTGTCCCTGCTTTTCCTCATCCATGGTACTTTGTTCTAATGTGAACTAAGCACTTAGTGAATGAGCAAGTAGTAAAGGGATGTGTCTCTTGTGATCTTCCTTAGGCTCGCTACGTCCAAGCAAAATTAAGTGTCCACGATCGCTCCCTGAAGGTAGCCACAGTGATTGAGAGTCTGGAGATGGAGATGGAGCTTCTGTGCCTGACTGGAGTAGAAGATCAGCTACAGGTGGATGTCAGGCCAACTTTGGAAACTCTGAAAAATGCTGGCATTAAGGTATGATTGAATCAGAAATCAAAAGTGTAAGATTTACTGTCGTCCCCCGTCCCCCCTCAGTGAACTAGTCTATGGCTGAATAAACATGACAGAATTATAATGAGCAGAAATGGATTATTTCCACATCATTAAAAGGTAAAGATTCCCCGCACATGCGTGCTAGTCGTTCCCAACTCTAGGGGGCGATGCTCATCTCCGTTTCTAAGCCGAAGAGCCAGCACTGTCCGAAGACGATTCCGTGGTCATGTGGCTGGCATGACTAAACACCAAAGGCACACGGAACGCTGTTACCTTCCCACCAAAGGTGGTCCCTATTTTTCTACTTGCATTTTTTACGTGCTTTCGAACTGCTAGGTTGGCAGAAGCTGGGACAAGTAACGGGAGCTCACCCCGTTACACGGCATTAGGGATTCGAACTGCTGAACTACCAACCTTTCGAACAACAAGCTTAGCATCTTAACCACTGAGCCACCGCCTCTCTATTCCACATCATTAGGAGCACCTTAATAATGCTGTCAGTATATAAAGCATTACAGGTAATCCTTGACTTACGACCAGTCACTTAGCAATCATTCAGTGTTACAACAGAACCAAAAAAAAAAAAGATACAAACCGTATTCAAAGTTCTGACAGCTGACACTACACCCACAGTCACATCAGTTGTATTTTGGTCATTCAGCAACTGGCCTCAATTTATAGCTGTTTACAGCTTCCCACAGTCATATGACCACTTTTTTTTTTTTTTTTGCCAGAAACCAGCATTTACATTTAGTTTCCAACAAAAAATGCCCATTGTAGACGATGGCTTTGCTTAATAGCCATAGAAAGACTCACAACCATAATTCTTGACTCAGTTGTGGTTGTAAGTTAAGGACTACCTGTATCGATTAAGTACCTACGTTGTTTATGGAGTCACATCTGAGAATTTTGGTTTGGTATTGCTACGATTTTTGGTAGAACAGCATTTCCCCTTCAATTAACAAAATTATTTATCTGAGCAGAATGTTCCACTGAAACAGGAACTATATTCCATTCTGCTTCTAAGCAGCAAATTCAGGGATTTGACAAAGGTGGCATTACAAAGACTTCCCACTGCTCTGGATGCTGCAGTTTATCTGATTTTCCTGTTGCACACTTTTCCAGGGTATTCAGACCAGTGTCAGGACTACTGTCAGGAAAATATAAATAAAAACAATATAAATATATAATATAATATAACCTGTTTAAATATAACCTATTTAAATATAACCAAAGAGCAGCTGAAATTGTCATCAGTTCCATTAAGAATGTGATTTCAGAGCCAGATATTTCTAAAGGCAGAGGGATTGACAGCCGAATAAAACTTCCAAGGAATGCATTTTATTTGATTGATCTCTCTTTATATCTGGTGATATAAATAGATGGCAGCACCTAGCTGACCTTGGCTGATTTTTAAAAGCTAACCTTGGTCAGAGCTGATTAGTATCGGAATCTTCCAGGAAAGATTGGCTGAAGGCTAGATTGGCAGGTAAAAGAAGAACACCTCATAAGAAAAAAATAGCAAGCCAAGAAAAATACAAGGATGTTTCATGAAGTTTAAAAAGAATTAAGCTCAAACTGAAAGACCTTTAACTTCTGTATACTTTTATAGTGGGCATTGTTAATATATGAGTACCCTCCTGCTGTGTGGATTCTCAGAATGACTGAGAGTTGGGAGTCTGTCTACTCAGAGAGCACTTGTATTGGAAAAAAAACATGGTGGCTTAGGAATCACACCATAGCTAGTATTTCCCCATGTCAGGAAAGCAAGCTTTTAAAATCAGCTTATAACTAAGGTACTTGTCTTATCCCGAGTAACATGTAGTTCAGCTGATTTCATTATTGTTAGCATTACCAAGCAAACTGGACTATCTTGTACAAATTTCAGTGTGTATATAATATAAAGAAAGTACTGAATTGTGCTTCCTATTGACTAACATGAAGCCATGTGTGATTTTTATTTTTATTTATTTTTATTTATTTTTATTTATTTTTATTTATTTTTATTTATTTTGTTTTGTCGAATACATATTAGATAATATATATAAGTATAAGCATGAAATGAATACATAAAATGAGTATAATTAAATGGAACATTAGGACAGGGACGGTAGGCACGCTGGTGCTCTTATGCATGCCCCTTATAGACCTCTTAGGAATGGGGGAAGGTCAACAGTAGACAGTCTTAGGTTAAAGTTTTGGGGGTTTGGGGATGAGACCACAGAGTCTGGTAGTGCATTCCAGGCATTAACAACTCTGTTACTGAATTCATATTTTCTGCACTCGAGTCTGGAGCGGTTCACTTTAAGTTTGTATCTATTGTGTGCTTGTGTACTGTTGTGGTTGAAGCTGAAGTAGTCATTGACAGGTAGGACATTGTAGCGGATGATTTTATGAGCTATGCTTAGGTCATACCAAAGCCGGCGTAGTTCTAAATTTTCTAAATTTCAAGTCTGGTGGCATAAGATATTTTGTTACGAGCAGAGGAGTGGAGGACTCTTCTTGTGAAATATTTCTGGACGCGCTCAATTGTATTAATGATATATAGAATGCTTGTCTGAAACCATGGGACTTTGGATTTCTGTCTGAAGGGAATAACTTTGGAAAGAATGGCAGCATGGAGTTTATTCTTATTTTACAATTTTCCACGAAGGCCAAGACCTGAACTTTTGTGAAAAAAGGGAGAATGGATACGATATCCAAGATGGAGAGAAATACCCAAGGCCATGCTTGTGCTACTCAGAAATGCTCCCCAAGCTCTTGGCTTTGCCTGTTGAAAGTGTTCAATTCCTTCCCATATCAATTATAACTCTTCCCAGTGTGAATTCTCATATCCTGTAATAGACTAGAAATCTCAGGAAAATGCATGACTGCTTGAAAAACGTGGTATCAGGTGGTACATGAGTGCTCCTTCAAGTTGGCTAGGGAATCCTGTTGAAGACCACACTTCAAGCAGTCAAGGTTGAAAAACATTGCAGTATACTATAGAAACATTATAAGTATCAAAAATAAATTTGCAATTTACAACTGGCAATACAAAACAAAATGTGTAGTAGAATTTATGGCAGGTTACATGATTATATACCTCGTGCCCAGGGATGAAATCCTACCAGTTTGGACCAGTTCGGGCGAAACGCTAGGAATTATTGGCATCAGTTCACCGAACCGGTAGTAATCACCCCTCATTGGCCCCACCCACACCCGGACGGTCACCACTCACCTCTTCCGGCCACTCGATATTCCACAGAATTCAATGTTAAATGTAGCAGAGAGAATGCTGACTTTCCCCCCTCCATTCAGAACAGAGCTGCTGCAGCCTGTCCATTTAAGGTAGTCCCCAGGAGGGATGGGGATGGGGGAGAGCATCTGGAATGGAGCCATTTTCGTGAAAGGCAGGAAAATGGGGAAGGGGATTTTCCTGCCTGTCATCCATTCTTCAATCTCAGCACAGATTGAGGGAAAGGTGGTAGGCAGGAATATTCCCCTCCTCATTTTCCTGCCATTCATGACAAGGAGTGGCAGGGAGGGGAGGGGCTGGTGAGGAGCCCCTTGATGTGAGTAATGTTGAGTTGGCCACGCCCACCGTCACATGACCTCCCCCCCAACAAGCCACACCCACAGAACCGGTAGGAGAAATTTTTCAATTTCACCACTACTCGTGCCCATTCCATAAGATGTACATGATTATATATCACTAGTGCCCATTCCATAAGATGTATTTCACAACAACAGCAACAATGTCACATTGTGCAATATGCAAAGCAGGCCAATTTTGTTGGGATTCCACTGACTATTAAAAAGTTTAATCAAAGACTTGCACACATATTTTGGTTGCGATGTGAAAATCTGTATGAAGTTGTCCACATGGTTACTGTCTTCTCATGATGTACAATGACTCATTGTGTGGATGTGGCAATTTTCTCCATGTCACCACAGACCTTTCTTGTTGCATCTTATTCACACAAACAGCCTGTTGCATTGAGACAGCTGCCACATGGAGCAGTTTAAAGCTGCCTTTATAGAACATCCATTACTGCATTATTGGTGCCATTTGTCTTAGCTGCAGCTTCCATCTCCGAAAATGGTCAAGGTTGACTCATGTTTTTGCGAAATATATCTCTTAGATCCCAGTATGATATAAAAAGGTTTTTTACTTAAAAATTAAGTTAGTTACTTAAAAATTCCATGTAATTTATTCCAAATACGCAATTGCTAAAATTGCTTTTGTCAATTGCATTTATATAAAACTTCAAAGAATCATGGGATTTGAAAAGACTATTGAGGCCATCATGCCTAAATCTCTTCTCAGTGTAGGATTTCAATTATATTTTAATTGAAATCCTGACCAGACTCAACTTGACCCCACCTAATTAATACTGGGAGATCCTTATGGATAGTATTTCACCACTTAATCCCTCCACCCTACTGGTCCCTAACTCAATGCTCTTACCTTGCAAAGTGTGGTGAAGCCCTTGAGGTAGTAGAAGCTACATACTTTTATCATGGGACTTACTTTCAGATTTGTACTTGTCCTTAGTTTGTCCAACTCTCGTATCCAGAAGACAGAGGTAATCTACTTGGTATAAAGGTGCAAGTTCCTTCCATTTATTTTTACAGTGCCTAGATGTTGGGTAGTTGGAAAAAAACAATGATACGTCAGGGAGGATGGGTCTTCTCCAATTTTCCTAATGGTCTTCTACTCTAGTGCCAAGAAAAAGAAATTGATATGTCCATGAAATCACAGGAAGTCATCAATCGCTTGACACAATGGAGATTTTTGCAGTTTTATAGGGTCATCTTTACTAATTCGATTGATTGATTTGTTAGATTTATATAACTTTCCTCCAGGACCCCAAGGCAGCATACTTAGTATTTCCGCTTCTGTGTTTTCCCCACAACAGTAATGGTGTGGGGTAGGTTGATTTGAGAGAAAATGATATCACCCCATGATTTTCCATAGCTGAAAATAGACAAACCTGAGTCTCCAGGATCCTGGTCTTAACCACAGTGCCATGTTGGCTTCTAAATATCTAAAATATAATACTAATATATATTAACTTTCCTACAAGCTAAACATTTATTAAGTGCCTTTTTATTATTTACCATTATTTATTTACTACATTTAATGCAACCTGCTTTCCTTTTAGAGTTGAATGCAGCTTAAATATGAGCTTCTTCTAATACTATCCCCAGAACATCAGCCTTGTAAGCTGACTTGAGAAAAAGTGATCCACATAGTGAGCCCTGTGGTTGAGTGGGATCTTGAATCTGAGTCTCCAGAGAGTCTGGTCCAAAGCAAACCATTGCATTATACTGGCTCTTTGTTTCTATTCATGGGAGGTTTTGAATTTTTTTTTATTCTAGGTATGGATGCTCACAGGGGATAAACTGGAAACAGCCACGTGTACAGCTAAGAATGCACATCTGGTAACCAGGTCTCAGGACATTCATATATTTAGACTGGTGAGTAATACAAATAAAACTTAATTTACTTAGCACTTGTCCACAGAGCTTTATTTTGAATTGGGGGGAAATAACATTCAGCTTCACTGTGCTTGTAGACTACAGCCTGAGCATATGATATAAGCCTAACCGTGCTGCAAACATCATTGCATATGACGGGTCCTAGAAGCTGGAACTTCAACATGGAAAAAGAGCTCTTGTTTCCTCCAATTTCTTGCAGGCTCAATTTTATCAGGGTGCTTGGATCGCTCCTGAAATAAGTTCTTGAACAAGGCAAAATGCTGGGCAGAAATGCATTTTATGAACAAATCAAAAATGTTATAATGGTTAATCTCCCCCCCCCCCCCCATGTTACAGCAAGGCACTTTGGCTTATTTTCCAAATCCGCCCTTCACTGGAGATTTGAAACCAGTGTGAATGTTGTTTTCTTCTGCCTTCTCTTGCAGAACTAATTTATTGCTCATCCTTGTTGTTCTGTAAAAGGAACCCTGCATCTTTTTGAAAATGTTTTCTGAGAACACTTCGCAAAATGTCAGGCTCCAAGATTTCTTTGGGCAAACCAAGAAAGGCCACTGTGTTTCTGTACCACGGCTGTGCAATAAATGTGAGATGGAATATCACTTTGTTCATTTAAGCTAAATTGTCTCAGGCAAAAGGACTCTCCTGAGTCATTAAAGAAGAGATGCAGATCTTTATGCAGCCTGTCCTTTAGCCCTGCATTTAACAGTCGCTTTCGTTTCTGAACTGCATTGTGTGTTCTTCCTTATGCTATTGACTTCAGCTGTTTGGGTACAGCGGCATTAAATTTCCTAAAGAGCACTAGAAATTACTGATCTTTGTCTTCTAGAATTCTTTCAATAGACCCTCTCTTAAAATTGCCACAAGTTCATAGTGTTGACCGGGATGGAGCAATCTCTTGACAAAGTGTGATCATGGGTATAAGAATAAAAAGAATAAAAAGAGTGGGCTATGCAGACGTATAGATTGTTCCAATTCAAAAATTAGATTTGGTTAATTTTTTTGCTGTATACAGCAAAAATATGTGGTATACAGGCCCTCAAAAGCAAGAAACTAGTTGTTTTTGGAATTGCTGTGCACACACACTCTCTGCTTGATACAGGTATGCCACAGATATCTCTGCCAAATCTGAAATGTCCTTGTCTTCTTTGGATTTGAATCCTGTATACTTCCTTTACCAAGTAAGAATGCACTGAATGATGTCAGAAAAATGTTTAGGTGAGAATAGTGTCATATTCATAACCCAATTCTCTTCCTAGCTTTATATGTCCTGTTTTCCCCCAAACTGATTAGTGCTTTCTTTTTCTTCTTTGAGCCACTAATTGTTCTTCTATGTTCTGGATAAGATTCACACTAATGTAAGTTTGTAAGCATTCAAAAATCTGCAACATTTGAGTCACTGGTTGCTGCCTACAATCCTTGGATCAAATTGCTCCTCTGTGGCCTTTCACTGTGCAACAATCCTAATGAGTTCCTTTATTTTTCTGAGGAACTTCAGGAGATAAAATGCCAGAAAAAGGCCTAGAGTGCTGTTGGAAGAAGACAAAGGGTCTTTGAATCTAATTGAGGATGAATAAGAGCCTAGGGATTACATGGTAGCAATAAGAACAGTGAAATGTAATTATTTCTCCAGCTTTATCACATCCTCAACTAGCTGCCCAGTAGGTCTTTTTTTTTTTTTTTGCTGTGACTCATTCCTTGCTAGGGAGGAGCAAAATGCAGGATTTATGGGCAGCCACCCCAGTTCTTCTTGATATCCAGCAGCTTTCAGTATCATTGACCATAGTATTGTTGTAGCCCTCCAGCAGCCAGCAGAGCTGGCAGCAGATTCGGACAATGAGGAGGTTGGGGAGGAACATAGGCCAGTCCTGGAGTCTGGGGAAGGCTCTGATGAGGGCTCTGCATCAGAGGCAGAGAGGGGGCCAGGGCCGTATGCCAGTTATCGGCTTCCTTCAGAGTCAGACATCAGTGAGGCAGACAAACAGCTGGAGTCTGTTCCTAGTGTGCGCATGTGCAGAGTTGCTAGACGAAGGGAACAGCAAAAGAACAAGGGTTAACTTGGGAGTAAGGCCACAGGTGGATGATGAATAGACCCTCGCAGAGGGAATAAAAGAGGAGCAAAAGAGGAGTGGAGTTTGCAGGAGACAATTAATTTGCTTAATTGGTTCATGACTCCTTGCCAAGTTTTGAAGATATCGGTCTGGCAGCTCCCCAAGCCAGATAAGGTCTGTGACTGTAAATTCTCCTTTGAAAGACTTTGCTGGATGTGAATGAGAAGAATTCACAGTAATGTAATAAAAAGGGTTTTTTGTCGGGACAAGGAATCTGCTTCATGCTCTTGGGAAGCCTAGGTCAGAACAGGTATCCTCCAGGTATTAGGAGTGGGGATCAGGATGTTCTTGTGGTCTCTTCCTTTCTCTGTGATTGGTTTTGGTCAGTGTTGAGAGGTGAGGAGAGGGTTTGGGCAATACCCTTTCTATTTGAGGTCACTGGGTGAGTTCATCAGTGTGCTGATGATACCCAGTTATGCATCTCACGCTTCTCAAGGTCTTCTCCCAGTGTCTGGAGGCTGTGTGAATCTGAGCTGAACAGGCTTAGGCTCAATCCTGACAAGACTGGGCAGTTGTGATTATTTGGATTCCCCCACCCACCCCCAAATCTGGACTGCTTCCATCCATATTTGGTCCTGAATGGGACTGCACTATCGTTTTCAGGATTAGTCACAATCTGGAGATCTTTCAGAGCTCACATCTTCTGCTTGAATAGCAGGCAGCAGCTGTTGTCAGGAGGACTTTCACCCAAATTAATTTAGTGTGTCAGTTGTGCTTGAAGTTAAAGGCCCTTAAGACAGTCATTCGTGCTTTGGTCACCTTATGTCTGGACAATTGCAGTATAATTACTTGAAATATAAAAACCAGCAGTTATGAGCATGCTGTGATATGTTCAGGTAACACTTCTGCATTGTAACTACAATAGTTACCTTAAGGTCCTATGTGTAATTCAAAGTCCTGGATATTACTTATAAAGCCCTTCATGGAATAAGGCTTTGCTATCTTGAGTGTCAGTCTATTTCCAGTAGATTCTGCCCATCTCATGCATTCTGATGTAGGTTGACATCCTCCAGGTCCAATAGATTGTGTGATGGGAACCAGAAAGCAGGCCTTTTTTTTTTTGTCATGGTGCCTGCTCTCTGAAACACAATTCCTCATCCACCAAGATTCATATATTCCTGGCCCCACTTAAACTAACTTTTAAAACCTGGATTTTCTCAAAGCCATGAATGAGAGTGGATGGTGGTCCCTTGTATTGGCTTCTTCATTTTGTCTAACCTTAACCTTTTTTTTTAATTTTTGGGATTATGTATAGTCTTGTTTCTGTTGTCTTATTTTCTCACCTACACAGATTTATGACAGATTGGGGCAGCCTACATATATACTAAATAAATAAGACCTGCAAGTACAGAAGTGGCAGGGGTTGGATCAGGACACCATACCCATCATCTGGCTGATTTGACCCCCATGTGACATACGATGAATTCTCTGCTGACACTAAGCTACCCGTTCTCTCCTGTCCAGGTGACCAACCGTGGAGAAGCACATCTGGAGCTAAATGCTTTCCGCCGCAAGCATGACTGTGCCCTGGTGATTTCTGGGGATTCCTTGGAGGTGAGAGGTGGGCTGGAGCTCCCGGCTCCTGCTTCTGCAGCAAGTGCCAGCTTTGGCCAGAAAGGCCTTCACACAAATTCCTCCAGTGAAGTGTTTTTTCAACCTTGAAAACTTTAAGAAGTTGTCCTAGAACTCTTAGCTTTATCTTAAAGTTGCCAAGACTGAGAAACACTTGATCTAGAACATCAGGCTCTTACAAGGGACAGGGGTCAGCAAAAGAAAGAATATCTCATCCCGTTACCTTTGTTTGTTTCTTTGTTGTTTTTTTTCATGGAATAGGTATGCTTGAAATACTATGAGTATGAGTTCATGGAACTGGCTTGCCAGTGTCCAGCAGTCATCTGCTGTAGATGTGCCCCAACACAAAAGGCTCAGATTGTACGCTTACTCAAGGAGAGAACTGGGAAGCTGACCTGCGCAGTAGGTAGGTGTTAAGCCTCACACAGGTGACATCAAGGAAGCAAAGATTAGACGTACTTCAGTATGGTATCTTTTAGGTTATTCTTGGGGTATCTACAGATCAGTGGTCCCCAATCCCCAGGCTGCGGCCCACTACCGGACTGGGGGGTATTTGGAATTGGGTCACGTAAGGGGCTGGCCGGAGCATGCATGCACATGCGCAGCTCAATTTGCACAAGCAACAGGCCGGCAGGCATGCGGCCCTCCCGAGCTCTGTTTTCACTGGTAGAGGGATGCAGGAGGCCGTGGCAGTCAAAAACAGAGCTCAGGAGCCCGTTTTCGCTGGCAGAAGCACTGCGGGCCGGTACTTCACTGATTCCAGGATGGCCCCACTGGCCAGATCTAAGTACCTCACGGGCCAGATCTGCCCCCTCCTCCCGGGCCTTGAGTTTGACACCCCTGGGTTAAGCTATCTGTGGATTATTCTTCAGTTTTTCAGTTGTTTCTTCTTATCTTTATTTCCTAGTCTCCCTTCAATCTTTCATAGTAGGGATTCTCCAATTGGATTCTCTAGTTTAGTATCTTTTTTTGTATATTGGTTCCTCAGTGCATGGAAACGGAGAAAAAGCTGTGATTTAAACATCACGCATCTATGGGTTTTCCATTTTTCTGGAGTTTTAATAAAGGTTAGAGAGTTTCTGAAGCAGCACCCCAGTAGTGGGTTTCAAATCCCAGTGTTACCGTTCGCTATTGTGAGTGTGTGGCGCTTCTGTGCATGCACAGGAAGTTCTGCGCACGCACAGAGCGTTTTTGATGACGTTTGGGTGGGTGGGCAGAGCCTCCCGCTGCCGCCGCTACCAGTTCATCCAAATCAGGGCGAACTGGTAGCAACCCACAACCGCAACACCCCATGAAATGAAAGCAACTGCTGCCTGAAGGAAAGCAAATCCATGGATGTAGCTATGAGGCAGCCCTTTCCATGCAAATGTAATAAGTTTGCACAAAATAAAGAGAGAATCAGAAGCGATCATTGAGTCTAACCTGCTGATCACTTGCAGAAGAATAATTAAATCATTCCATCATAACCACAGACATTTTGGTGTTCTTGGAAGAGATTATCATGGAGAAAATCTGTGTGATTGCTAAGAGTTGACAGTGATTTGATGGCTCTTAATCAATTGAGTTTACTGGTAGTCCTCAATTTACAATCCCAGTTGGGACCAGAATTTCCGTTGTTAAGCAAGGCAGTTGTTAAGTGGGTTGTGCCTTATTTTATGATACTTTCCCCACAATTGTTAAGCAAATCACTGCAGTTGTTAAGTGAATCACATGTTCATTAAGAGAATTCAATTTCCCCCATTGACTTTGCTTCTTGGAAATAGTCTGGGAAGGTCACAAATGATGATCACATGACCCCTGGACTCTGTAACCATTGTAAATTGTGACGGGCTTGAATTTTGATCACATGATCACAATCAAAACAGTCATAAGTTCAAGGACCAGTTGTAAAGCACTTTTTTCAGTGCCATTGAAACTTTGAATAGATATTAAACCAATGGTTGTAATTTGAGGACTACAGTACTTGGATTAAACAGCCTTGCCATTCTTGCAGCAAGGTTGTCCTAAATCTCCAGAGTTCTTGTTCTCAGAGAGATGGGATAACTCTTCTTCCTCCCATATTGAGTGTTTGAGGGGCATAAATTCAGCAATATTGTTAGCCCTTATTTATGCTGTTTATTTCCATGGAGCTAAGGAACGCAGTGGCTCAGTGGCTAAGACACTGAGTTTGTCAATCGAAAGATTGGCAGTTCAGTGGTTCGAATCCCTAGTGCCGCATAATGGGATACGCTCCTGTTACTTTCCCCAGCTTCTGCCAACTTAGCAGTTTGAAAGCACGTAAAAAATGCAAGTAGAAAAATAGGGACCATCTTTGGTGAGAAGGTAACAGCGTTCCATGCATCTTTGGCATTTAGTCATGCCGGCCACATGACCAGGGAGACATCTTTGAACAGCACTGGCTCTTCGGCTTTGAAACGGAGATGAGCACCGCCCCCTAGAGTCAGGAATGACTAACCCATATGTGCGAGGGGAACCTTTACCTTTACCTTTATTTCCATAGATTTAAATTTAGATAGGTTCCAGATTAGATAAAAGATACAGTTCTTCCTAAGGAATAATTTATTTTTAATGATAGAAAACCACATTTTAAATTCAATCCCTTATTATATACATGCAAAGTTTTCTTAAGAGGATTTTCACTTGGAAATTGCAGTTCCAACTTCAGTGGCTATCAAATAGTGGGTTTTTGTTTTTTGGGGGTTTTTTTTTTTTTGCATTTTCTACAACTGCAGCTCTTAACTCTTTCCCCCAAACTTTGTGGGTTTGAATTTTAGCCACCATGTTTTATTATCTCTGCTTTTCTTGAAAATAGGCACCGTGAAACGGGTTCTGCTCTTTTATTTAGTTATTCCACTTGCTTACTTTACACCTCATGATACTGGAAAAAAAACATAGCATAGTTAAAACGTGAAAAGAGACAGTGAAATCTATATTGAATGACCTGAAATAATTGTCCGAAAAAATGCTAAACAGCTAGTGATATTAGAATATCCATCCTGCTGTTCTTTTCATTTTATGTTGCATGTATAATGAAGCTCTGGAATCCATTATTGTAACCATTCAAAAGGACGTCATTGCCAGCTAGGAATTCTACAGCTAAAATGATTTGTCTCTTTATGGTTAGCTATAGCAGACCAAGTAAAACCTAATCAGATCCAACCTTGGCTAGCAAGGAGAACTGGAACTGGCTTTCAACCATAAAGAAAACGGCAAAAATGGGATGTACTTATGATTCAGTGCTTCCACCATTTGCCCTGTGTGGCTTCCAGATAACTTATGAACTTAAGCCAGATGTGTTTCAGATGTCTCCATCTCATCCCATGGGGAAAATTTTGTGTTTCTTTGTCTCTCTGAGGGTGTGTGTGTGTATGTATGTATGTATATATGTGTGTGTGTGTGTGTGTGTGTGTGTGTATTAGCTTGCGGTAATGAGCTGTTTAATTCACTAGATGCATGCAGGTAAAACTTGAATGTCCATATGCCCAATTTGACTCTATGCCCATCACTTGGGCTTGCCTCTAAGGTTGTAGAAAAGTGCTACAACAGCCCTGGAAGCATTCCCATGTTGGAACTGTCCCTTTGCAGCAACACAGTGTACTTTATGCCCAATTAGACTGAAAGTGTTGGTTTTAATACCAGGAGCGGTTCCAAACAGAGCTCTTATTTTACAGCTGTCTCACTCACATAGATTTACAATGTTGACTCTGGAACGGTTTTCCATTTATAATTCTCCATGTTTCTCATCATGGCTTCTGTTTTCTTTTTACCTTGATAAGTCTTTTAAAATGGAAACACACTGTAGAATAGCTACGGATCGTATCTGATTGCTAGCATTCTAAGCCACTCCAAATTTTCCTGAATTTCTTGGATCTTATGTGTTACAGGTGACGGGGGAAATGATGTTAGTATGATTCAGGAGGCAGACTGTGGTGTTGGTGTTGAAGGAAAGGTAAGTCAAAGCATGATGTTTTGTTTGAATGCAGCAGTCATAATGATAGGGATTTCAGGAGAGAGGGATATGCTTTAGTTCAATGGATAGAACTAATCTCACAATCAGTGTATCATCTGATTTATGGAACACAACCTTGGAAGCTCTCTGGACAAATTGTTTCTTTATTCATCAAAGATCCTTCCTCCTTTGACCATAGTTTCTTATTCCCATTTTGATATGAGAAAACCATAAAAATCTAAGTATAATCCTTAAAATAGACATGACGTAGTGGAAAATTTAAAAAAAAATCTTTTTTTCCTGAGCCCACAGATGTGATATAGTCCCACTCACAGTTTTGGCGGGTGTCAAATTTTTAGGATTTTAGCCCCAATTTAAGACATATGTTTTTGATTAAACTATCATCCTGCACCTTTCTGGTCTGATTTTATCCTAACCGGGGCATTGTTTTCCTTCTTATCCAAGGGTTAAATGCTCCCGGTTCTGACCGGATTGCCTGATCCGGTAGCGATGGAGGCGGGTGGTTCGGAGAACCGGTAGCAAAAATCCCTGCCCACCTCCACCCTCCATTGCCCAGCTGAGTCACGCAATCATCAGAGGCTTTTTTTTTTATTTTTAAAAGCATTTTTTCTACAACTTCTTCAGCCGAAGAGGTTATAGAAAAAATGTTTTTAAAAGGAAAAAAAGCTTCTGCCGATCAGGCAAGTCAGCTGGGATCGTCAGAGGCTATAAAAGCATTTTTTTTACAACCTCAGCCAAAGCAGTTGTAGAAAAATGGTTTTAAAAGTAAAAAAAAAAAAAAAGTTGGCCATACCCACTCAGTCATATGAACCCACCACCACCAAGCCACGTCCACAGAATCGGTAGTAACAAAATTTACATTTCACCACTGCTCTTATCCAAAAGTATTAAGAAATGATTTTGAGATAGTCATGACATCCTTAACATGCAGTGAGAGCTGTGATGGCATCACATGAGTCATAATATCAAACTGGATTCACTTAATGTCCATTTGATTCACTTCAACAACTGCAATGATTCATTTAAGGACCAGGACCAAAAAGAGTGTGAAAATCAGGCACAAGTCACTTAAACACCATCTTGCTTATCAACAGAAATTTTGGTCCCAATTGTGGTCATAAGTCAAAGAGTACCTGCAAAGAAAAAGAGAAAATGTATTATAAATAAATAATGATAAATAGAAGTACTATGTTTCCCTGAAAATACAACCTACCCCCAAAGAAAGTTGGTTTTTAGCTTGATTTTTACATGTGTGCCCCATATTAAGCACTACTCCCAAAATAAGCCCTAATTAAGACCCCGCCCACTCCAGGATGCACAGATAAAAATTAAGCTGGGGATGGGGTGTGGAGTTGCCCTACTACTTACCTTCGGACAGTTTCAGCCAGGCCTCACACACCCCGACACCTGCCTTGCCAGCTCATTTCTTCTGCAGGTAGCAACTCCAGCAAGGCTTTCCTAAAGACCTCTGCAGCTGATAACAGAGCTCTGGATCGATCTTGAGCTCTGTTATCGACTGCAGATGCCTTTAGGAAAGCCTTGCCGTCTGCAGAAGAAATTCCTGAAGGCCTCTGACAGCGAAAAGGAGGCCGGGGTCAACACACGCAAATGTGGTGAGTCAGTTGATGACATCCCCTCCCCTGAAAATAAGACCTGGTGCCTTTCTTGGTGGCAAAAAAATGTAAGACAGGGTCTTATTTTTGGGAAAACACAAGTAGAAAACTGAAAATGATTTTGTAAATGCCTCAGATATCCTAAGGCTACATTCTGCATGCGGATTATACTGCAGTAAACTCTACTAAACACAGATGGGTTTACCTGTGAATAATCTGCATAGAATAGCACTGTAAGCCAACCAGACACTGGTAAAAAAGAAAAATCCTCGTTCTTTGGAACTCCTTCACTTCTCAGTTTTAAAGATGAGGGAGCTGTGCAAAAGGCACATACCATGTTCACCGCAGTCAGGTGTCTGATTCAGGTGACCTTATGTGCTGATCTAAGGAGAACAGGCTTCTGTATACAACTAGAACGATGCCTGCTTTTGTGGCAGGAGAATTCTGGGTTTTGTAATGATGGAGGGTCTTGATATTTTTGTTTCACGGTATTCCTAGGAAGGAAAACAAGCCTCACTTGCAGCAGATTTCTCCATCACTCAGTTTAAGCACCTGGGACGGCTACTGATGGTGCATGGAAGAAACAGCTACAAAAGATCTGCTGCTCTCAGCCAGTTTGTGATCCACAGAAGTTTGTGTATCAGTACCATGCAGGTCAGTGATGTTTCTTTATTGTCTTTAGTGTCCTCTGGTCATTTGACTCCAGACAGGAGGGTTTTTTTAAAAAAGAAAGTTCACATAGGATTTTTACTTTGCTCTGTCCAAATGGCAAAGAAAATAAGAGAAATCAATTAAACAAGAACTGAGCATTGTTTCTGTTTGGTCTGTAAATTCCTACTTTCTCACATTCAACTGATAAGGTTTCTCTTCCATGTGTAGAAAACAGATAGCAGTTTGTCAGTGAGTTACATCGATTTGGGATCATGTAGCTTTTCATTTTATATCTTGCATATGTACACTCTCTGCATTGCTTATAATCCTTTTTTAACACAATAATTTTGTTAAATTTTAAAGTAAAAAGATAAAAACTAATGAAAAAGGATAGAAAAGAAGAAAAAGTAAAAAATATAGGAAGAAGCAGAAATACAAAAAAGAAAGAAAAAGAAAGAAAGAAAGAAAGAAAGAAAGAAAGAAAGAAAGAAAGAAA
>WNWU01000126.1:2912027-2958807 GCA_012654045.1 Ptyas mucosa
AAAGAAAGAAAGAAAGAAAGAAAGAAAGAAAGAAAGAAAGAAAGAAAGAAAGAAAGAAAGAAAGAATAATTTCAGGCTTCTTTTACAGAAGATATAAATAAAAAGTAATTCACATCCATTTTTTATAATCTATGAACATTAATAGTCCCCAAACCCATATATCATTTCATTTTTCTGTTTGTGCAAAAAGTCCAAAAGGGACTTCCAATTAGCATGAAAGTTACCCAATGCGTTTTCTCTAATGAGACCCTCAGTTTCAATATCTCAGCCAACACCATCAACTTTGGCAACCATTCTTGCATTGTAGATAATGTCAACTCTTCCCACTATTGGGGATATAAAAGCCTTACTGTCGTTATCATATATAGGAATAGAATACCATGCAGTTTTCCTAATTTTTTATCCATCAGCCCTAGCAGAAATATCTCTGGTCTTGATTGTATAATGACTTTCAAAAAATTTTGAATTATTGAATAGGCATCATATCCTTTGGAACCCTTTTAAAAAACAAAAACAAAAAAACAAAAAAAAACCCCTTCTTTCACTAGGATTTAATTTACCATGAACAGCAGTGTCTCCTTTTCTAAATTTCCAAATCTTTCTGGGTGGAGAAGTCACCTGTGGTTTCTTCTCATTCCTGAGTCCTGAGTGTTAATCTTCACTACTTGCCTTGTCACCTACTTGACCAATGAGGGAGCGCCAACTCTTTCCGTTAAGAGAAAGCTGAAGAGATAGTTGTCATTGACCCTTATTTTCTTTTTGCTTTGAAGCCTAATAATTCCTTGCCTTTTATTCCATAGGCAGTTTTCTCTTCGGTGTTTTACTTTGCTTCTGTTCCGCTCTATCAAGGCTTCCTCATCATTGGGTAAGAGCCAAACCCTTCCCTGTGGTATCATTAAACTGTATAATGAGATTTGTTTGAAGCCTTCCTGAGTTTGAAAACGGTCATGGCAATGTGTAGCACAGGCCAAAATGTCACGCTCCTTCCTTCCTGCCTCTACTGCTCTTATCGGAACGAAGCAGGACACTTTGAAGATGCACAGTTTCAAAGCAACTTTAATCCAGCAACCATTAAAAAGCACATGGATCCCATTAGGACCAATTTTAGCTGTTAAAGCAACTTTGGTATCCCAGAAGCAACGGTATATAACATGTTGGAGGGGAGAGGAGGAAAGGGAGGTGTCTTTTCTGAAAACAAAAAGCAGGGCGCAGATTTTTTTAAAAAAGTAAACAAAATCATGTAGCCATGTTTTTATAATATGACTCTTTTGCAGAAAGAAAATAAAATGAATGCCAGTGCCCCACATCACCGTTTTTTTGGGTGAAAGCCCATCAGCATAGGGAAGGTTTGAGGCTGAGTCCTGTTGCGTTTGGGATAAAATTAAGTCCTGGATTTTTGGACCATTTCAGCAGCATACTTTGAGGTTTGGTTCAAAATATAATCTGGCCAAGAAAATGCAAGCAGTTCCAACTCTTGATGTGTACATGTGCATTTTTTTTTTTTTTTTGCATATCTGGTCACCACATTTATGTAGCACATAAGACTTATTACGTCTTTCTTTATAACTGTTTATTTTAGAGGTCAAGCAGTGCTTAGACATTAACAATGGGGGAAAGTTAGTAGCTGAGTAGTAGAGTATCTAATTTGTACTCAGACAGTCCCAGGTCTTTTCCAATTCAAAGTATCCAGTAACATAAGCTGAGAAAGACAACAGAGTCTACAGAGCACTCCGACCTCGTTGAATTAAGACACTGATTATATAAAATAGCTTCTTAAGACCTGCAGTCTTTCATCTCTTTAAATTTTAATATTTCAAGGTTGTTCCTTGCAGACAGCTGGTGATTTGCATTCTTTTAGAGGCCACTTGGAGGTTTATCTGTGTCCTCAGGGTCACCTGAGTAGTGCAAATGGGTGTGGAAACCTTTCAGCAGTTCCAAGAAGCTCCTCAACGTCTCTTTAAAAGAATGCAAATCACCAGCTGTCTGAAAAGAATATAAATCCCCTCCATTCCACACCATCCAGTCAGAGATGAAGAAGCATCTTGGATGAGAAGCAAAATGTCTTCAAAGAAAAACCAGACAATCCAGTTCCTTCTTGAAAAAGCACCTTTGGGAGAATCATGATCTGGAGGACTGAGAATCTCCATAGACAATATTCAGGGTTATTTTGCAGGATTAATAGTAAAACACTTACATACTTTCAATACCCTAGAGTTAACCTTGATTTCCAGTTGCCATAGAAATTCACCCAAATAGTTTTTGTAGCAACACCACAGAAATGACTTCCCACTGACTTCTAAGATTTTCTTTACCAGCCTTCTAGCCTACAGTCCTCAATTCCCTGGGGGATCTCCCATTCACAGGCTAGTCAGACCAGGGGTGAAATCCAGCAGGTTCTGACAGGTTCTGGAGAACCGGTAGCAGAAATTTTGAGTAGTTCGGAGAACCAGCAGATACCACCTCTCGCTGGCCCCAGAGTAGGGTAGGAATAGAGATTTTGCAATATCTTTCCCCCAGGAGTGGGGTGGGAATGTTGATTTTGCAGTATCCTTCCCCTGCCATGCCCACCAAGCCACACCACGCCCACAAAAAATTTGGATTTCACCACTGAGTCAGACCCAACCCAGTTTCTGAATCTAGCTGAATCTTAGACAACACAGGTTTAGCCATGCATTTTATATATAAAGTATGAGCATCAGCAGTCCTAGATCATTTACGGTTGCCCACTATTTTGAAATAGGAAACATAGTAGTTGTAATACAAATCCGGACAGAGGGTGGGAGGGAGGGAGGGAAGAGAAAGGAAGGAAGGGAAAGAAAGAAAAGAAAGAAAGAAAGAAGATGGACAAAATGCACGCTGTAAGCTATTATCAAACTCACTGGTGAAGATGCTCCTTGACTCTGTTTCCTGCTATCCTAGGATAGCTCCATATCACCTACAATCTGGGTTCTCAATTCGATGCTACCAATTTGCTCTTGGCATCTAATTCACTTCCATTCCCCATCTGATCTTATTTAGTTGATATTATGTTTATGGATATATGTAAAAACTGTTGCCTTAAAGCTTTTTTGGGGGATGGTGGTGGTTCATGAATGACTTTACAATTCACATGCTATATTATAGTAAATAATTACCAAAAGCTATAACGCAATGAATTTTTAATGGATGTTTGGAAAAGAAGGGAGGGAGGGAGGGAGGGAGAAAGAAGGAAAGAAGGAAGGAAGGAAGGAAGGAAGGAAGGAAGGAAAGAAAGAAAGAAAGAAAGAAAGAAAGAAAGAAAGAAAGAAAGAAAGAAAGAAAGAAAGAAAGAAGCTTTCTAAAATAAACCCAAGGTGGAGAAAAAAAATGGGTTCTACCCTTGTATATACCCCATTCTGTCTTCCTCCTTTGCATCATTACTCCTTAGTCCTCTGCAAAAGTGTTAAATGTGGCCCCTGCCAATGAGTATAAAAAATTACAACCTCTGGCACAGATAAATTTTGAAATTGAAATCATTGTGGTTGCTTTTTGTCTATATATCTTACCTTTTTGTAAATGAAGAGAGGATTTGCCAAGAAAACTAAAATGGTAGACTGTAAACTTCAGCTGGCATTTCTTGTGTTCCTGCTTTTAGATATTCTACCCTCTACACCATGTTTCCAGTATTCTCTCTAGTGCTGGACAAAGATGTCAAAGCAGTAGTGGCTATGTTGTATCCAGAGCTCTACAAAGATCTCCTGAAGGTTTGAAGTTTCTTTCATTCGTATTCCTTTCAAATTTCTGCATGTGACTTTGAGGTTAACAAATATGAAACAGATTTCATTTTCATTTTTTCTGCCCTTTCACTTTTAGGGAAGGCCGTTATCTTATAAGACATTTTTGATCTGGGTTTTAATAAGTATCTATCAAGGTAAGAGGTTTCCTTTATTCATCAAGGAATAATTTGAAATAAATTCTGAAAATTTGAAATAAATTGTTCTCCAGGTTTGGCTTCGTATAATTCTCTGTCAAAAAAGAAATTCAGCCATTTTTTAGTTTCACAAGTTATAAAGAGAACTGGCAAATTTTGGAGAGCTCTGAATTTGTTCTCATTGACCACCAGGGGTTCTGTTTAGCTTCTGCTGAGTGATCGTATTTCTTCAGACTTTGGCTGCAGTCTTGCTTTCCTTCTCACCAGAAAGCCAGTAGAGTGGCTGGTAAAACTAGTGGTCTGGAGGTAAGCCAGAGATATGCAGACTAAGAGCAGATTTATCTCTGGTGTCAGTGTGAACACAGACAGAGCAAGGATCAACAATTTCATAGGAAATTGGTCTATGTCATCTGAGGCGCTACCATTGCCAGAACTATTCTTCTCTTTTCTGCAATGATGGAATTAGATGCAGCAGAGAGGAATCCATCAAGCTGTCATCGATAGTAGGGTTCTTGGTTCTGTTGCTACATTTCCACCTTGAAAGTGCTGGTATGTTAAAGTGGTTCTGATGAAGACCATTGCAATCTCTTCTCTCACATGTTCCATGGACAGATCATTGACACTTGTCTCAGGTTCCTCCAATCCGTAAGTCAAATGCTGCATACCAAAACCGTTTCATTCAGTTTACGTGCTCCAGTTGTAAAAGTTCTTCCTCCATTTTTTTACTAAGTACTGCAGCTTCACAGTGCTTCAAGTAGCCAAAGCTGTAGTTCCTAGAGCTTTGCTACCTGCTTACTATTCATATTGAATAGTAAGCATCTTGAAGCTTCTGGGGATTTGCCTTTTATCAATGGCATTTCTGCTGATCATCAGAAGAAAAAGGAATGACATGGCCTAGAACCCAAGAAATAACTGAATTCAGTGAAGGAATTGAAATGACTTCATTTTGAAATAAGTTATCTGGCTACAAGATACCATAGTAATGGTTTAGACCCATTGTCCACTCGTTTTCAAGTCTATCTTCTCATTCACTAGGGCAACCGCTTGTCTCATCTTGGATACTTTAGAGAAGCAAAATCAGGAAAATAAACATGTTGGGATGGTAATAAAAATGTGTGAGAGAACGTTCCAAGAGAAATTATTTTCAAGGGCTGTATCAATGCTGGAAACAATATGAAAGCCTTCATTTGGACATACAGCTTCTGGTCAGTCAGAAAAAATGAGACATCGTGGGAAAGATTTCTAAGCCAGGACTCTTCTCCTATTACGTTCTGTGGGTCGAATGACTTCACCCCCTTGATGGATCACACCATGCAATTTGGCCAGTAGTTTTTGCCTAAGAATGGCCCCAAACCGAGCTCTTCCCAGATGGTGGAAAGGTTATTCTCTGAATCTGTATTTTATGGCTTAATCTTGAGTCACTGGTCAAATTGCTTTTCAAATTAGGCTGCGGATTACTCATCAGCGTAGATTACTCATGCTGAGGTCATGACTTGTGTCTGCAGCTGAATCTCTAGGATGCTGTGAAGCCATTCTTTGATCAGCCAGAAGCAGAATGCAAAGTCACTCTTGTCTTCCCATCTTATCTCTTTACATGCTCAGCTACTTTCAGTGTAGTGTCTATGTGTCAGTGAATGTAAGTTCCTGCAGAATTTAATGGATCTAGTTGCTTATGTATGCTTTGGATTATAGCTAAGAATCAATTCCAAGTCCCTCTGAACCTTAAGCTAGAAAGTTTCATCTATACTACAGATGTGCATAAAATTATGAATGATATCATGTGAAGTTGGATAGGAAGGAATGTTTCCATTTCTTTCACGAGAAAAGGTGTAGAACCTAGGAAGGATGACCTGTATTGAGATATGCAGAAACCAACCTAGGCAAAAGGAACTGAAACATTTTTTCTAAGTTTAGAACAAGAGATAGCATTCAGAAGTAGCTCAGGCAGATGCTTCCTTCATTCAGTGAACTAGTAAGAAGGAAGAAGAGGCACAGCACAATCAGACTTGGAAGATTCTGTGCTTTTTTAACCAAACTTAATAAAAATGATATTAGTCATTTGAGGAAGTTGATTTCCTGGTCTTTTCTACGTAATGCAGCTGACAGAATCATAGATTTGGAAAGAGGTTTTTAGGCCATAGAGTCTAATGCCCTTACTTTGAAACAGCACTGATTGAAGTAGAAGGGATTACTGTTGGAAGAAAACAACAATTATGCACACAAATACAAGAAAGCACTGATTCCTGAAAGTATATTTTCCTTGGATTCAAATACAGTAGTCTTTTTTTTCCATTCTTTCTTCCTCTGTGTGTGATAAACTGGCTTCTTGTTTCTTACTCTTCCTTATGCTTGTTACTTGTTTACATTTTCATGTTCCTATACCAGCTACCAGTGGTGGGATTCAAGTAATTTAACAACCGGTTCTCTGCCCTAATGATTTCTTCCAACAACCAGTTTGCCATACTGCTCAGAAAGCTAACAACTGGTTCTCCTGAAGTGGTGCAAACTGGCTGAATCCCACCACTGCCAACTATTAATAAAACATGGCCACCACCAATTCCAGCTCCCAATTCTATTTGGGATTTCAAATTAGAACATCCTTGAGAAATGTATGTTTTGCCTCAGTTTCAGTATATCTAATGATGGAGAACCCACCAATTCTCCTGTGCAACTTGTTCCAATAAGGATGTTATAAGAGAATCAGAGGGTTTTTTTTAGCATTTCTTTGCCAAACAGGCCAGTAAACATTTTTGTAGGATAGGCTTCATTGTTTTGCAGACTTATTTGCAAACATAGAATGAATCATGAATAAACAGATTCACTAGATAAAAATAAGATCTCTCCATACACACTAATCATTTCTCTTTAGGAAACTATTTTGGTAGTTAGCCATCCAGAATAGGCCAGGTTGGGAAAAAAAGACTGTAAGGACTATTGGAACACTATTTTATGCGGGTTGTGTATAATAACAGAACTGTGGAAGCCAGTTTCTCCTGAATTGATCAAAGTACTAAAGCCATTTCCAGCGGCGAGATACAGTTCTGCAAGTTTTAGATAAAAATTATAATTTGGCCCTCCCCATCATGTGGGGGGGTTTGTCTGTGGGCTGGCTGGCAATTACAGACTCATTTCATCGGGAGGTAGGTTCACAGGAGGGAGGGGGTACATTCCAGAGGAGTAAATGGCAACTCAGTTTGAGATTTGTAAGAGAAAGAAGGTGAAGTTAGCTCCTCTCTTATAGTTCACAGAGTATATTGTAGGTCAGTGATGGCTAACCTTTTTGCCATCATGTGCCAAAAGTGGGGGGGGGGGGAGTGTGAAGGGGTCACACACGTGTGTGCCCACACCCATAATTCTATGCACCCAGCCCCCCCCCCCCCCCCCACATGGGTGTGCGACACCCCATGCTCCCCCTGTTTTTGGCATGCAATGGCAAAGTAGGCCCAGTAGGCTTGTTTTTCATTCTCCCCAAGCTCCAGAGCCTTTCTAGGAGCCTGGGGAGGACAAAAACGGCCTTCCCCAGCCCCCCTGGAGGCCCTCTGGAGGCCGGAAATAGCCCATTTCCCAACTTCCGGTGGGCCCAGAATGACCAAAAATCAGCTGGCTGGCATGCACATGCTGAGCTAGGGTAACGCTTGCGTGCCCACAGATATGGCTCCGTGTGCCAACTGTGGCACGCCTGCAATAGGTTCACCATCACGGTTGTAGGTAAAGATAGTAGAATGTTTAGTTTCGCAAGATGTTGTCTGTAGGTGTGAAATGATTAAAAAAAAGTCATTTGGAAGAATCACATGTCATTCTTGGTTTTGGGTCCAACAGGAAGGGTAACAAGTGTCATTGTACACAGGTTGAATGAGAAGTATATAATTTTATATTCCATAACTATTCACTAAACACTTCTGCCAATGATGAACAAACTTCTGAAAGCTTCCACAAAAGAACTCCAATCTGTCTCTTGAGTCGGGGTTGGTAGTCCTTTCCACCTTTTCAATAAATGCCCACAAAGATATTCCTTCAATTTGGCAAAAATATGGAGATTACCTGATGTCAAGTCTGGTCTGGTTTTAGGATGGATAAGGTAAAATGATGAGATCCAATTTCACAACTGCTTCATAGGCAGCTCATGAGGTATAAATCCTAAACATTGTAATGTCACAAAAAAGAAATCCTTTTTGTATGTCTGAACTTTCAAAGCTTTGGATTATTTCAAAATAGTTCAGTTCAATGATCATTTGGAGACATTACTTTCCATTCAATCCAATCATGTACATTATAGATAGTCGACAACAATTGTCATTTTGGTTGATGCTGTAACTCCTTTCATTTCTTCTCATTTCAGGCAGCATAATTATGTATGGCGCACTTCTGCTTTTTGAGTCTGAATTCGTCCACATTGTGGCAATTTCCTTCACATCTTTGATCCTCACTGAACTGCTGATGGTGGCACTGACCATCCAGACGTGGCATTGGCTCATGATAGTGGCAGAATTACTCAGTCTGTCATGCTACATTGCCTCACTGGTCTTCTTACATGAATTTATTGGTAACTATCTTTTGTGTTGTCTTCCTTAAAACTTCCTCAATTATTTGCAAAATGGAAGAACACCTCAATCTTCTGCTAAATAATGAAGCTGGAAATTGATGATCATTTTATCTGTTACATTTTTATTGAAATTGTAAAGTATAGGCAGTTAGGTATGACTTATTTTGCAAGGGACCCAAAGAACTGAAATGGTTTTTGATCAAACTTTATATAAACATCAGGAAATATTATCTCTCATGAATAGAAGATCAATATCAGCAATAAGAGGCAGATCTTGGTTTCAAACCAGTGTGTGTCTAGGCTACTTGCTTAGGGACTAGAAATTGGAGAGGGGGGGCGGTTATAAAAGCTGGATTGAGAAGCCTTCTAGAAAATAAAAGCTTCACAGCTGTGTTGAATTTAGAGAGATGGGAAATCACTCAACTATCCCCCACAGTTTCTCTAATTGATACTCTTTCTATCAAGTAATATGTGTTTACTAGGGGCTTATTTTCCATCTCTTGTTAGTCGGGTCATGTAGTGAAAATAGAACAAATCAGGTAATTGAAGGGTTTGATAGTAGAGAAAGAACATTTAGAATATTACAACTTTTTGCAAAGCAGTCTTGAATTTACAGCAAGACAATATGGTGTCCTTGATTGACGGTTAGAATGGTCCCAAATGTGAAACTGTCAATGCCAAATTTTTACTTAAGTTTCCCAAATTTCTATTTTTATCTTCCACTTCTGTGCAAAATTTGACAAGCAAGTTTATTTTTTAAAAAAATATTCTGCAGCCCAAAACATCCCACTGGATGCCAAGTTTCATGTGCAAGTTTGTACTTCAAAATATAACACTCTTTTATTTTAAAAAGTCATAGATTTATTTTACCCTTATAATTTAAAATCAGTTTCACCTGTTCTACCTTTTAAAATGTCCAGAAATTATTTATCAAGAAAATATTTTATGGAATAATCCTGTGCAAATAAAACTATGGGAAATGGTTAAGATCTTTCCAATTATCATATCTTCCCCCGAATTTCCTTCCTCCCCAGAATTGCCACTTGGGGAGGAAGGAAAAGGGGAAGGGGGAAGGGCTGTGACTCAGCAGTTAAAGATACTGAGCTTCTCAACTGGAAAGCTGACAGCCCAGGTTTGAAACCCAAGCATTATATGATGGGGTGAGTTCCCATTACTTATGCCATCTCCTGCCCGCCTAGCAGTTCGAAAGCAGGCAAATGTGAATAGATAAATAGGTATCATTTCAGTGGGAAGGTAACCGTGTTCCATGTGCATCGGCGTATAGTCATACTGGCCACATGACCATGGAAAAGTCTTCAGACAATGCTAATTCCCTCAGCTAAGAAACAGAGAAGAGCACTAGCCCCTAGAGTTGGACATGAGTGGACAGGGGAAATGTTTCCCTTTTAATGTAAAAAAAAAATCCACTGTCTCTGAAAGTTTGTTGGCAGAATTCTACTAACATTGACACAAGGCTATCAGAACTGTGCTATAAAAATCCAGCAAGCTGCTAAAATGCAGCAAAGAGACAATGCTTTGCTTTGCTTATTTTACTTTGCTTATTTTTCTTTGCTTATTTTTCTCTCCTTTAATTTTTCTTTTCTGTTCTTTCTTTTTCACCATCTAATCCTAATCTGGATTTTTGTAGCTCAAAACTGGTAGCCTTCATTGCGGATTAGCACGAGGCCTGTTGGAACCATGTGAACTGCTATGCTTAATTTCTTTTTCCTCTGTACTCAGCAGGCTGGGCATAGGAAAACAAATAGGCCCCAAAGGTAAAATTAACACTCATTGCTATAGGATTGCCACGAAACAGCAGGAGTCATGCTAAGCAACAAACTGGTACTATTAACAGTTTCCTGTTAACATTTCTGATTCAGAGTTCATAATTCTATTATAGTTGCTACTGAAATACCGTGTTTCCCTGAAAATAAAACCCTGTCTTATATTTTTTTGAACGCCGAAATAAGCGCTTGGCCTTATTTTCAGGGAGGTCTTGTTATTTTGAGGCGCATGGAGCAAGATGGGGCTCCTCTTTCCGTCTTACCTGATTTCCAGCTCTGTGTTTAAATATTTTCAGGGAGGGCCTATCTTTGGGGGGAGGCTTATTTTAGTGCATGCGCCCAAAAACCCGATTGGGCTTATTATCAGGGGATGTCTTATTTTTGGGGAAACAGGGTAGATGGACTGCAATTGGATTCTTAATCTGTATTTTTATTAAAAGCGAACAAAGTTAACTGTGAAAACATGTCCTTCTTAGTTACAGTGAGTGACAGAGAAATATGTTCTTTCTTGCAGATGTTTACTTCATAACAACTTTATCGTTCTTATGGAAGGTGACTGTGATCACTTTAGTCAGCTGTCTTCCTCTCTATGTCCTAAAGTACCTGAGACGAAGGTTTTCTCCCCCAAGTTATTCAAAACTAACCTCATAGGAGCAAGGACTCACTTCTCTTCTTTGCACAGTGCTTACAGACTCAATAAATGTGTATTCATCATCGAACGATGTCCGACAGTTGGATAAGCAATCTGCACTGGCTGGGGAACAGTGCTGGAAGACTGAATAATACAGTTAAAACACACACACACAAAAACCCCTCACAGTCAAACGAAGCAGAGAGAACTTATATCAGCGATTCAGTTTTGTCACTTTATATTTATCAAACTGAAAACAAATGCATGTAACTGGGAAGGAAAAAACTGTCTGCCTGGGATGGGTCTGCTTACCTGGAAAATGCTGAGTCAGCTGTTGAGATGATGGATTTTTTTTCCCAAGATGTATTTTCCTTTTTCTGGGGGCGGTCGCCTTATTTAATTTCCTCATTTTTATTGCTACTTATCTTTTGAGTTCAGGTTCTCATTGTGAACATTTTCTGTGCCTTGGGAAATGCTTTCAAGTGAGCAACACAACAGTGTAGTTAACAGGCCACTGTACATACCTCAAGCCAGGCTGACCTCTTTGATGCGGTCCAACGCAAATCAAAATTACTGGTTTCTATTGGCTACGATTTTTCTTGAATTTTCTGCAGAAAAGGAATTCACAGACGAGTCTTTCCAGTTAAAACATGTTGCAGTGGTTTTCTAAAGGGAATGTGTCTTTTTCCTAAAGAAAAAATTATTGAAAAGTTTTTTGGGAGGGGAGAAGAAAATTGTAACCCCATATCCTGGTTCTGCAAGGACAAACTGCCCATTTATTAAGACGAAGGTAAGAGTGGAAGATCATTTCCGGGAAAAGAAGAACAGTCAGAAGCTTAGGTTTCACCCTACAATTTACCACCTTCCCCTCTGCAACCTCCAGCTCTCTTTTCTGAGGTTTTCTGCAAAACAGCTAAAACAAACTTGGCTGCCAGAACCAAAGAGAATAAAGGGAATGAGATAATTGACAGGTAAGAAAAAGGATCAGAAGTTAGGGATGGGCAAGGCCTTAGGAATTATTGAAGAAACATTTGTGCAAAGCACAGCTCTGAAGCTACTTCACAAAACAACAGACTTTTTGTCATGTTGTCATCTTGGATGAGGCTTTGTACACTGCCTGGATGCAGCATCATTTTCTGGCCAATGGAACTCCCAGATTCGGACTGATGCACAATACTTGAAGGAGGTGTTATCTGTATGGCTTGATCTGTTCTGTCCATAGGGCATAAATCCCCTTACCATTGCCTTTTTGGATATTTATTAAGAATCCCAATTAAAAATAAAATTTTAATGCTAATTCTCCCGTGCACATTCCCCAATTCACATTACATTGTTTTCTCCCAGAATGCAGCTTTCATTATACTTTCCCCCAAGTATTTAGAGGTGGTTATAAATGTGCAGGGACATGGTGGCTCAGTGGCTAAGATGCTGAGCTTGTCGATCAAAAGGTTGGCAGTTCAGCGGTTAAAATCCCTAATGCCACATAATGGGATGAGTCCCATTACTTGTCCCAGCTTCTGCCAACCTATCAGTTCAAAAGCATGTAAAAGATGCAAGTAGAAAAACAGAGACCGCCTTTGGTGGGAAGGTAACAACATTCCATGCACCTTTGGCATTTAGTCATGCCGGCCACATGACCACGGAGACTTCTTTGGACAACGCTGGCTCTTCGGCTTTGAAACGGAGATGAGCACCACCCCCTAGAGTCAGGAACGACTAGCATATATGTGCGTGGGGAACCTTAACCTTTAACCTATAAATGTGCAGTTGTGTCCTCACTCTGAACAAGAAAAAGTGATAAAAGCACTCCCATCAACATTGACTGGGCAAGCCACTGGAATAGAAATGAGAGCAAACCTTACTCCTTACTAGCACTGATGATGTTACATAGTTTGGGTAATGAAACATCTGCAAGAAAACAATCCAGGTCAGAGAGCACCAAGGACTCCTCACCTTCCTTTCCATTTTCTTCACTATCCTGTAACAAAGGAAAATTCTCCTTGTAGAGCAGATTGCACTAAGACTTGAACATTGGGGCACTCAGAGTTTAGGTTTAAGGTGGAAAGATGATTTAGAATATTACACTCAGCTAAAATGTTGTACTCAATTTGAGTTGAGCAAAACTTTTGAACTCTGGTGCTTCATATTGGACAGAGTATTTCAAGTGGGGTTTGGCCAGGTAAAGTAGAATGGAAAAAATACTGTCATGATCTGGACTGTGTATACATATTAATGCACCCCAAGATAAGATTTGCCTTTGTAACAGTTATATCATGTTTAATTTCTGGTCAATAAGTACATACATCTCATCACATCCACTGCTGTCTAGTCGGGTCTTCCCCATCCTATACGTGCATCTTTTACTTAATTTTTCCAAATGCAGAATTTAAATCTGATAAATCCATCCTCTTCACATCAGCTCATTGCTTAAACCTGATTAGATATTACGAAGCTTGTTTCGTTCTGAAGAGTATTAGCTGATAAAAATATTGAAAGCACAGGGTAGTGTGATAGCACGCCACTTGAAACTTTCCCTCAAGCTGAAATGAGCCCGTATTAAACATGGTCATTGACCCAATTTTGAGTCCAATAGCAATATTGTCTAACCCAGATGACAGGCACAAAATAGGAATTAAGAATTTCTGCTTTCTCATCATCATCCATTAACAATTTCTCACTTTCCTGCTATACTCCGCTCTTTTTCACTTCTGAATCTTCAGTGTATTCCCAGATAAATTAGAGTTGAAATTCTGGGTACACTTGGGAGTAACTCTTTTTAAACTTGTGTGTAAAAATATTGTATGCATTCGAGTGGGCTGTAAAGGACACTTTCCTTTATATGACTGAAGGATCCAAGAGTAGAATGCTATTATGCTAATGCTGTATAATGAAAGAAGCTGCAAATGACTGGTTAATTGATTAATACAAGTGAGATAACTTCTCTTTTATTTTTTCACCTGCTGGAGAGAGGATAGACATGGATATATTTGGGGAAAGGGTTTAAAACTTGCATTTCTTTTACCTTCTGTAACCATTTCCTTACAGTAACTTTTATTTTTTATATATATGAAACTTTGGTGTTTGTGTAGAACAATTTCCTCCAATTAGCTACCTTTCATTTCTGTAGGAAATCTAATCAGCTTGGAATAGCAAGAGAACACAGAATTGGGGAAAGTTGGTATAATGAATTATGAGGTTAATTCTGAGTGGTATCGGCCATTGTCCATTGGATGGTTAGGATGCATTGGATCTCCACTGCACAAAAAGGACCTCCAAGAATAGAAATAAAGATAACAAGGAAGCAAAACTACTATAACTGTTCAAACACTGGGGCATTTTGATAACTGCACACATTCTGTAATGATGTTGATTTCACATTGGGAATAAGACTATGTGGCTGTATATTTTGATCCAGAACAATTGGTGATAAACCCATGACTGAATGCATCAGGTTGAGTAAACTCTTCTCCCTTCAGACATGGTTGAACTATAGTTTTCAGTAGTCCCAGATGGCATGGCCATTGTATAGGTTGCCCTGGTGATGCAGTGGTTAAAATGCAGGCTAACTCTGCCCACAGTCTGGAGTTCAATCCTGACGGGGCTCACGGTTGATTCAGCCTTCAAATCTTCTGAGGTCAGTAATATGAGAACCCAGATTGTTGGGGGCAATATGCTCATTCTGTAAACCGCTTGAGACTGCTGTAAAGCATTATGGAGTGACATGTAAGTCTAAAAGCTATTGCTATTGCTAGGCATGCTAATTTGTTCATGAGTTGAGGATCCATAGATTCCCACTCCCGGGACTACATCAGTCCTTAGGAAATTTAATTGTCACTTGCTGATGTTAAGGCAATGCTTTCAGATCATGTTTTTTTCAGGCTGGGCCTGGTTAGAAGAACATGGATGACATGTTCTCTGGGCACTTAAGCTATGGAAGGCTTTTCATCTGTAGGTCATTCTTTCATTTGGGCCTTTGTGGGGACTTCCTTTTTCCACTTTCTTTGTCCTCTTGACAAATGATGCTATCATCTCCAGTGCCAAATGTCCTTTGGACTCAGATACATAACCTCTGCATGAGGACCACACAATGCTTTATGCAATGTGACAAGGGCCATGCTCCAAAATATAAAATTAAAATTCATTTAAACTCTTCCCCCGTTCCAAAAAGTAAATAAAATACCAAAAATCCTGGGTTGGGCTCTGCAACCACAGATAGGAATGCCACGTACAGTCTTCCAGTCAATAATTTTTATATTGACTGGGCAACGTGCATATCATGCATGAGTAATACAATAAGGAAATATCCCAGAGGTAAATCCTTACAGAGGTGGTCCTCATTCAGTGACCATTCAGTTATGATGATGGAAAAGTAACTTTACAACCAATCCTCACATTTAAGATTTTCACAGGTCTGTAAAGCATAAGGAAAGCTGAAGTAAGATGTTATACTGAAGTAGGTATGATCTTATATCCACAATAGCAGTTACACTTAGCAACTGCTTCACTTAACAACTGAGTTCCCATTTGTAGTTACTAAACGAGGACCACCTATATATTAGATTTTAAAGCCAATAATGACTTACTAATATAAATCCAAGGGGAGGAAATTGTCTGCCCAATAATTCCATTTCTGGAGCAGATTAGGTAGGGTATTAAATAAGCCTCCAGAGATCAAAATACAGCAAGAGTAACACATCCGGCATAGCCTAATTAGGTACAGAAAACTAAGACTGAGGATTAGGGTTGGATTAAAACTCATGCCTGAGCATTTAAAATGGAACCGTCCAAGGGTGGATTATGTTTCATTTTCCTTGGAACATTTAAACTTGTGTTTGAGAGTATTCCAAAACTTTCTGTTAATTGTGATCAGGTTGGTTGCCATCACCTAATTAACTATGTATTTCTAAGCTTTTCAAATGTAGAGCAGAAAACTCTTTCCCTCTCTCCTGTGTTGGAGGTATGAATCCCCGTGTCAAATTATTTGTGATGCTAATGTTTTGTACTTGTCCTCTTGTCAATTGAGATGTGCATATTCTTGATCAAAGAGAAATATACATGCAAATTGAGTAATTGTCATGTGCAGTTCCATGTTGCAGATGTGTAAGAACTTTTAAAAAGGGAATGGTTGAAAACAAGTTAACAATAAATTTTATGGAACTTCATACCTATTTGGCATTGTGAATTGATATTGTGTTGGTCAAATTTTGAGACTTCTTTACCTCTGTTTCTCTTGCTGCATTGAGAAGTGATCATGAATTTAGCACAACTATCACATTGGTTGTCCCAAAGGTGTTTTTTCAAGAGGCAACTGGATTTTCTGGTTTTTCTTCAAAGTTTTCAGCTGAAGAAGCTTCTTGGATAAGAAGCGAAACATCTCCACAAAAAAAAAAAAAAAAAAAAAAACCAACAGAAAGTCCAGTTGCCTCTTGAAAAAGCATCTTTGGGACAACCATGACCTGGATGACTGAGAATCTCCATAGACATCACATTGGTTGATTATAGTCATGAAAAAGAATCTCCTGCTAAAAGATTTACAACCGGTATTAGATAAGTGCACATGTGGGATGGGTAAAATAACAATAGGCACCTAATAGTAAGTCTGGAAGAGGCTCAAAGGATAAGCTTTAGTGAGGCAGAAACAAGTGTAGTTAAGTGAAATTCACTTAGGGAAATGTGTCCCAAGAGAGGAGAGGAGAGGAGAGGAGAGGAGAGGAGAGGAGAGGAGAGGAGAGGAGAGGAGAGGAGAAGAGAAGAGAAGAGAAGAGAAGAGAAGAGAAGAGAAGAGAAGAGATTTTTATTGGCCAAGTGTGATTGGACACACAAGGAATTTGTCTTGGTGCATATGCTCTCAATGTACATGAAAGAAAAGATATGTTCATCAAGAGTTGAATTAAGCTTGGTAATTGGACTGAAAACTCCAATTCTTCCACTGTGTAGTCCTCTAGGCACCTGCCATGTTTAATCGGGAATTTTCAACCTATTTTAAAATTTGTATGAAATCATTTTTAAAACTGAAATTATTCCACACAGTTGCTTTAGAAACGCATTTTAAGAGAATTTAAAAATATCAACCTATATAGTGTGTGTGGGGGGGGGGGGGGGGGGATCTCCCATTCAATTGTATCCCATTCTCAAGACTGCCTGAACAAATCCCTGCAGTTTTCTTGGTAAGGTTTTTCAGAAGTGGTTTGCCATTGCTTCCTTCCTAGGTTTGGGAGAAAGTGGCTGGCTTTGTGGCTTTGTGGCTAAGCAAACTGGCTCTCACTAGAAAACTAACTCAAGTGTAGCAGGTGTAGATAATGTAGCTAATTAGCTAATTGATTAGCTAATGTAGCTAATCAACCCAATGACAGAATTTGGAAAAACTAAGCAAGATCATATCTAGATAATACCTGGATGAGGGACAACCAGGAATTACCGGGGCTATAAATAAGACTAGCCTAAAACATCTTGTTGCCAACAAAACAACAGGAAGTCATCAGGAGTCAAGTTTGATGTGAAAGAGACTTGATTTTAAAATGGCAAAGGAACAACTGGTGTTTTTGTCATCAGTTTTTGACTAGCATCATCATTGTACGATTATGTAACTCCTTTTGCATCATTTTAAATACCAGAGCTATTTGGCCACTAACCAAATTGCTTATCATCATTTTATGATGATAAAATGAAGCCTTCGAAATAGGTTGATAATGCGATGTCAAAATGGCAATGCTCAAGGCATACCTACATGTGTCAAGTCCATTTCTTGGAAAAGAAGGAAGCCTAATGCTAAATTTAAATCGTAGGAAAAAGAGAATCTGCAGAACTGAATTAGAAAGAAAAAGTGGAGTGTGAGAAACTTTAGCTCACACAGATAGAGGGGGAAGGGAGAGAGAAAGAAAGAGAGAAAGAAAGAAAGAGAAAAAGAAAGAAAGAAAGAAAGGAAAGAAAGAAAGAAAGAAAGAAAGAAAGAAAGAAAGAAAGAAAGAAAGAAAGAAAGAGGATAAATAGATGATAGATAGATGGATGGATGGATGGATGGATGGATGGATGGATGGATGGATGGATGGATGGAGGCTGGCACACAATAATGTGAGCCAGAATATTTTGTGTGAAATAAAATACAAACATTCTCATAATAGAGTCTGCATTGAATCTATGCACAGATGCACTTTTAAAACCAAAACATGTGAAACTCCTTTTTAAAAACAAATATTCTGAAACGAAAGTCTTCAATCCATGGTTTTCTGTTTAAAAGGAATGAAAACAGTTGTAAGTATAAAGGTCACGATCAAAGATGATGGAACCCTGTAGACAGCAGCAATTACAAAAAAGAAAAACAGTTGAGTTGGAATTATGTTCCAGAGCCATCCATTATCATTTCCATACAGGTGTCAATAGGTCTTCATGTTAGCGTGCTGCTTGCTTCCTAAATTTCTCTAGAGTGCAAAGTTTGCACAATTTGCCCACTAGGTGGAACCTGAGTATTATGGGAATCTTCTCAAATGTATGTTTTCTAGAACCAGTTAGTCCCAGAGTACCTAACTGTCCTTCAGTCAAAATTATAAATGCAGCTATATTTAGTTCAAGGGCTGCTACAATGTTTTGGATCTAGCACAGACGGGTTTTTCCAAATTTAATATTATTTTTTTCCAGAATAGGCAATCCTCAACCTAAAAAATCATTTGTTTAGTGACTGCTCAAAGTTACAGCAGCATTGAAAAAAGTTACTTCCAACCAGTCTTCACCCTTAACAACCAATGCAGCATCCCCACGGTCCCATGGTCAAAATTTGGGTATTTGGCAACCAGCTTATATCTGCCACAGTTGCAGCATCCTAGCCAGCTTCCAAAAACCAAAATCAATGGGGGGAAAGCTGGATTTGCTTAATTATCGTGTGTTTCATTTAAAACTGCAGTGGTTCACTTAACAATTATGGCAGAAGAATCAGTGGTGGGTTCCTCCTGGTTCGGCCCGGTTCCACCGAGCAGGTAGCTGTGACAATGTGACGTCACCGAACCGGTTCTGCTCCCCCGCCCTCCCCGCCCCACCCACCCCCACGTTATTCTTACCTTTTATTTGACCCCACCCCCAATCTATTGCTGCCCCCTGAGTCCCAGCTGTTGGCTAGAGGGAAAAAAACTGTTTAAACTCTTGCCACGGAGCTTCAAAGGGCCGCCCTACAGCTGATCAGTGTTAAAAGAAAACAAATGAGTAGACCGGTGCCTGCAAAAATGCATGAGTAGACCAATGCCTGCAAAAACAAATGGGTAGATCGGTACAGCTCTGCAAGCAGTTAAAAGCCTGGTAGACCAGTACCTCTGCTAAATCCTAAATAATTGTCACATGACTATCAAGCCACGCCCACAAAATAAGCCACACTCACAGAACCGGTAGTAAAAAAAATTTAGAACCCACCCCTGCAGACAAAGTCATAAAATTGGACACAATTCCCTTAAAAGCTGCCTTGCTTAGCAGTAGAAATTCTAGTCACATTTGTGGGCATAAATCAATGACTACTTGTAGTGAAAAGGACTCGGGTTAGCAAAAATGAAACACTTCCATCAAACTGGGAAAACCTGTTCCCAAAGAACACTGGGAATTCTGGGAGTTGAAGTTGTACACACCTCTCAAAGTGTGCTGAGGTCAAGATCTATACTAATATGTCTGGCATCATATTACATGTGAAAACATACCTGTTGTGTTTTAGCTCGATATATGAATGTAACCTACTTCTCAATGTTATCTTCTTCACAAGGTGCTAGTAAAAAATGTGAAAAAAGACATACAGCTTACCAGGAGCTATTTGAAGAAAAAATGAACTGTATGTATAAGTAGCTTGGTATAGTTATCAGGTGACATGGTGGCTCAGTGGCTAAGACGCTGAACTTGTCGATCGAAAGGTTGGCAGTTCAGCAATTCAAATCCCTAGTGCCGCGTAATGGGGTGGGCTCCCATTACTTGTCCCAGCTTCTGCCATCCTAGCAGTTTGAAAGCACGTAAAAAAGGCAAGTAGAAAAATAGGGACCACCTTTGGTGGGAAGGTAACAGAGTTCCGTGCACCTTTGGCATTTAGTCATGCCGGCCACATGACCACAGAGACGTCTTCGGACAGGGCTGGCTCTTTGGCTTTGGAACGGAGATGAGCACCTCCCCCTAGAGTCGGGAACGACTAGCACATGTGCGAGGGGAACCTTTACCTTTACCTTATAGTTATCAGAGCTGGGTTGTAAAGAGCTTTGGGGGGGAGCATCGTAGTTTTGAGTGGTTGCTAAGCGACTGTATACAAAACTGGCTCTCAAAACCTAGGTATGTGATGGGAAAAGAGATCTAGACTTAGGATACCTGATAAAAATGTTTTAAAAGAGGCAAGAGAGTTCAGTCTCTGCAGTCATAGAAAGGATTTTCACAAGTCTAAAATTTGGCAATCAGTGCAATAGATAAGCATTGATTTTGGTTTTGCTTCTCTTTATAATGAACCTCATTCATTCAAAGGGTTAGTTATTAAAGTCATATCTGTTGTATTAGTCATCACTAAAATTAGTTCTGTTATATTCAGATATTTTTTGTTTTCATGAGGGAAAGAAAGATGCCCTAGGTGTGGTAGCCAAGGTTGATTGAAATGATTTCCCACAATATTCAGGACACCAAGGCCCTGTTTATTCAGACATTTTTGTTGCAGAATTAGAGAGAAACGGCAGCACTATCCCCTAAAACCTTTTTACCGTCGTGTGCCAAAAGTGGGAGGAGCGGGGGGGTTGGGCATGTGTGTGCCCACACCCATAGTTCAATGCCCCCTGCCCCTCCATGCCACACATGCGCGTGGTTCAATGCCCCCCCCCCGCGCTCCCCTCGCTTTTGTAATGCAACGGCAAAAAGGTTACTGGTGGGCCCGGTAGAAACCCTCTGGAGCCTGGGGAGGGCAAAAACGGCCTCCCCACTCCCCCCGAGGCCCTCCAGAGGCAGGAAATGACCCATTTCCCAACTTCTGGTGGGCCAGGAAGGCCGGGGTTTTTTGCCCTCCCCAGGTTCTAGAGGCTTTTTTGGAGCCTGAAGAAGGCAAAAATGGTCTTCCTCACCCCCTTCGAGGCCTTCCAGAGGCCGGAAACGGCCCATTTTCCGACTTGCGATAGCCTGGAAGGTCCGAAAATCAGCTGGCCACTGTGGAACTGAACTAGGGCAATGCTTGTGTGCCCACAGATATGACTCCATGTGCCACCTGTGGCACACGTGCCATAGGTTCGCCATCACAGCCCTAAAACAATATTTTTACATTTCAGCAACCTTTTAGGATGCACGGACTTCAACTCCCAGAATTCCCTGACTTCCTGGGGGATTCCGGGAACTGAAGTCTACACATCTTAAAAGTTGCTGAGGTTGAGAAACACTGACCTAAAGGCTGGAGAATTCTAGGAGTTGACATCCAAACTTCTTATAAAGTTGCTGAGGTTGAGAGAGAACTGCTCGAAAATCCTATTTAATCCCCCTCCTCTAAAAAAACAAAACAAAACCCACACATATGGACAAAAGTCTAGAACATTCTGGGAAACTAAAATGAGTGCCAGATTGCAATAAACTGGGTCGATTGCAGAAAATGAAACATCCCATTCCATACAGTAAGAGAGAAATGAGCAACAACGAGCAAGGAGGAAGAACCAGCAAGAAATGTCCATATCCCATGCTATGGTATTTGTTTCAGAAGAAATGGGACCAAATTTAGTTCCTTAGTTCAGTTTTTTTGTTTGTTCCAAAAAAAGGGGACACCTCCAGAGTTAACGTTAGAAATCAATCTGTCTACATATAGGTCTGTCCAATCAGCGCTGTCTGCTCTGGCAACGAGACAGCAGCTCTTTAGCCAAAGCCCTCAATGTGTCACGGGCTGAACAGGAAACCATTTTCATGTAATCCATATGTTGTGCCACTGAGCAGCCGTCCTTTCCTTATAACAAATGTTTGCAGTTTTTCGATATTTCATCCGTCCTTCCAGTGCAGGATCATTTCCCAAATTAATTCTCATTGCTTATCCCCGAATACCTGTAACTGTTGCAACTGTTGTCTGAGGAGAAGATTGGAGAATTGAATGTGTTGAGAGCAAAGGCGTACATTTCCTAATTACAGTAAGTCCTTTTCCTCCAAATGTTCCTAATTTCTCTTTTTTTTTTTTATTTATTTTTTTTTATTAAACATTAAGACATACAAAACAAAACAAAAACAATAACATATAGACATAAACAACAAAAATACAACCATTCCCTCCACCTACACCACTCGTACTACATATACATATACATATTTGTTGTCAGTCATCTACAGATCATATCTTTTTTTTTTTCAAATTACATGGTCGATTGTCATGTGTTTCACCTCAAAATTGTAAATATTGATATTATGATACTCTTTTTGTTCTATATCTCTCTACTTTATGTAACCCTATTTGTCGTGTTTTAGTTTATTGTTATTTTGCTTTCCAGCCATTGGTACCATTTGTGCCATACTTGGTAGAATTCGCTTTCTTCTTTGTCCTGGAGTTCTAAGGTTAGCTTGTCCATTTCGGCACATTCATTTATTTTGGAAATGATTTTTTCTCTGCTCGGGATCAGGTCCGTCTTCCAATTTTGGGCATATATGATTCGCGCTGCTGTGAGAATATGGGTACTGAGGTATTTTATTTCTTTATTATATTGTGTTGTCATCATTCCGAATAAGAAGAACTCTGGTTTATTTGGTATTTGCAAGTTTGTTATTTCTTCTATTATGGTTTTGATTTCTTGCCAATAAAGTTGTGCTTTGCTACATTTCCACCACATATGAAAATACGATCCTTTTTGTTTTTTGCATTTCCAGCACAATGCAGATGTGTTTGGGTAAATTTTGGCTAGTCGGGCCGGTGGTAAGTGCCATCTGTAGAACATTTTTATTAGATTTTCTTTATAGGACGTGGCTTTCGTCATTCTAATGTTTTGTTTCCATAGTTTCTCCCAATCTGTAAGTTGAATATTGTGTCCTATATCTCTGGCCCATATTATCATGTTGTGTTTAACTGTTTCTTCTAGGAGCGCGTCTCTCAGTAGAAAATTATATAGTTTAGTTATTAATTTTTGGTCCGTCCCTAAAAGAATTTTGTCCAAATCGTTTGAGTCAATGGCTATTCCATATTGTAGTTTGTCTTTGTTATATCTTGATTGGATTTGAGTATAGTGCCACCAATCCATATTTTTGTTAGTCTCCTGGAGTTGTTGTCTTGGAAGAAGTTCACCCTCATCGTTTAACAAATCTTGATATTTCATCATTTTGCCTATTTCTAAAGTATTCGGGAATATTAATGCTTCCATCGGGGACCACCATCTCGGTATTGATGTATAGTATCTCTTTCTTATTCCCAGCCAGGTTTTATACAGTGAAGCCCTGATAATATGTCTTTGAAAATACATGTGTTTTTTGTCGGGTCCGTCCCAAAGAAAAGCATGCCATCCTCTTATAAGGTCAAATCCTTCTAGGTATAATGTTCTCTTATTTTCCAATTTTATCCAATCTTTAATCCAAATTATACCGGACGCTTTGTAATATAACTCCCAGTTTGGTACTGCTAGGCCTCCCTTGTCTCTTGTATCCTGTAGTGCTTTAATTTTGATTCTGGGTCTTTTCCCTTGCCATATATATGTTGCTACTATTTTGTTAAGTTTTTTTAAAAAATCCTTCCCTGGATATACTGGTATGACCTGATATAGAAATAATATTCTCGGTAAAATGTTCATCTTTATTGTGTTAATTCTACCTATCAGTGAAAGTTGAATTTTGTTCCATATTTCCAGATCTCTTTTAATTTGTTTTAATAATTTTGTGTAATTATCTTCTTTAATTGTTGTGGATTTCGCTGTCAGCCAGATACCTAAATATTTTATCTTCTTTACTATTTGAAGTCCAATTTTTTCCTCTAATTCTGCCTTCTGCATCTGGTTCATATTTTTGGTCAATACTTTGGTCTTTTGTTTATTTATTTTGAGGCCCGCGACTTCCCCGTATTCTTCTATCTTTAATATTAGCTTTGGTCCTGATTGTCTCGGATTTTCCAGATTAAATATCACATCGTCTGCGAAGGCCAACAATTTGTATTCTTCTCCTTTAATTTTTAATCCTTTAATATTCTCATCTTTCCTTATCTCATTTAAAAGGGTCTCCAGGACTATTATAAATAATAATGGTGACATAGGACATCCTTGTCTTACCCCTTTCTGTATGTCGAAAATTTGTGTCAGGTCGCCATTTATCGCTATTTTTGCTGTCTGATGAGTATAGATTTTTTGTATTAATCTGTTGAATTTCTGTCCACAGTTCATTTTCTCCAATTGTTTTATCAAAAAGTTCCAGTTTACGTTATCAAACGCTTTCTGTGCATCGAGCGAAATTATTGCTGTTTCGGTTTCTATCCTTTGGTCATAGTATTCCAGTATACTGATAATTGATCTAAGATTATTTCTAATTTGTCTGGTGGGTATAAAGCCGTTCTGATCGGGGTGTATATATTTATGTATTATTGTTTTCATTCTCTGCGCCAGTATTGCCATTAATAATTTATAGTCAGCGTTGAGTAGTGATATCGGTCTATAATTACTAATTTGTGTCGGATCTGTATCTTCTTTGTGTATTAATGTTATGATCGATTCAGTCCAGGATTCCTAATTTCTCCCAATTTCTCATTTGTAAATGAGTTACATAAGTTTTGTGCAGTGAGCCGTTATTATAAAAAGCTGTCCTGAATTAATGGTTGAAATGTAATTAAAAGCTAGAAATAGTTTTGGAGAGACATGGGGAATTTCTACCATAGTTTTTCACACAAACATTGCATAATGTTAAAAATGTCATAGGTTTCCGTTGGATTACAGTTCATTTTTCATGTGGCTGTGGGTTGTAGAAAACTTTTTATAAAAAGAAAACAACTGTAGAGTTGTCAGTGCTTTTGGAGCTCACCCATGGTGGGCTAAGATTCCAGATTTTAATTTTAATTTGAATTACACCTTAAATCTTTAATTCTCCTCATAATAAATTAAGGCTGTTCTGTGGGAAACACCATATTTGAATGATTGTGAGTGGAGTTGTAGTGACACATAAGGGGAAAAACATCTTAACAGAACCACTAGAAGACTATGGTAATAAAGAAGCCGATACACAAATTTCTGTCCACGTATAGAAGTTGACAAGACTGACATCTGAAACTAATTTCACTAAGGGCTCATCCAATGCCCTGCTTGCTCTGTCACAAAGACATTCCTCTAACCCTTTATAGAAGTTGTGTCTTTGTGACCTTGTTTCCATCTCATTGTAACCCAACATAAGACCTCCTATGAGGACAATCTAAAATGTATGGAGACAGAGAAGCCTTATGATGATGTACTCTGGCTTGGTGACCTGTTCATTTTTAATTGACCTATTTGTTCATTAACTGTGCGAGCTATTGATCTCCCGGAAGGGGAGAGGAGGCGTTGTTGGCTCGTTTGAGCCTAGCCCTTGTGGACGGCCAGTTATTGATTGTGGAGGAGGTCAATTTGCCCTTGCCTTGCCGTCTTCTAGCAAGGCCTGCTAGTTAGTTGGCAGTTCGGTTCCTGACACTTGGACTTTAAGTGGCCTGTGGACCGCTGGCCCCTCCAGCAGCCAAATCAAAGGAGGAGGAGTGGGAGTCAGGATCAGCATCAAGGCAACCTGAGAGCTCTGAGAGGGAAGAGGGAATGGAGCTGGCAGAGAGAGACACAGAGGTGGAGCCTGGGCCATCCATCAGCCCTCAGATGGAGAGTCAACAGCCCCCAGGTCTGGAGGTGGCTGATGAGGAAGAGGAGGAACAGCTGGATCCAGTGCCTGACATGTGGCTACGCAGAAGGCAGAGAAGAGGAGTGCGGTGGAAATCAGTGGGCCGATCCTTGGGAAGGAAGAGCCACCATTCTTAGCGAAGCCCCACCCTAACTCTGGGGATAAAAGGCAGAGAGTGGAGATGAATAGATGTGGCAAACAACGATTTATCTTCTGGCCGGACAGATGTGTTAGCCTACATTGAGAGAGAAACTTTTTGTTGAGGCTGCCAGCACGCCTAATAAAGGAATCTTTGAGTTAACTTCAGAGGATTTGTCATGTTTGGGGAGCTGGGTCAGAATACTAGTAGGTCAGCTCTGGGAATGCCCCCTGCCTTCCAATCACTAGCCAATGCACCTCTTCTTCAATATTTCTTCAGATGCAAGAGAAGGGGAGAGCCCCAGGTTCAGTATCTGCTTTAATCAGACTGTATGTATGTATGTATGTATGTATGTATGTATGTATGTATATCCATGAAACATCTCTTTCATACAAACCAAAATGCCATTCTTCCATTTCAGCTCTTCAACAATATTTATGTAATGGCCGCCCAAACTTGAAAGGCACTAGATGGTAGCAAAGGGTGGACAAATGTAAAACTACAACTCTTTGCTGCCATCTCATGTTGAACAGAATAGAATAGAATAGAATAGAATAGAATAGAATAGAATAGAATAGAATTCTTTATTGGCCAAGTGTGATTGGACAAGGAATTTGTCTTGGTGCATACTCTCTCAGAGTACATAAAAGAAAAGATACATTGGTCAAGAATCATAAGGTACAACACTTAATGATAGTCATAGGGAAACAGTCAATATAAATCTTAAGGCTACCAGCAACAAGGTTACAGTCATACGGTCATAAGTGGGAGGAGATGGGTGATAGGAACAATAGGTTTACAACCAATCATTTAGTGTAGAAATGGGGGGGAAATGGATGGGTAGAGGTTCCAGATGTACAAGCAAGGCCCCAATACACATTCTGTGTGGCAGTTACTGGCAGCTTGTCTTGTACTTGGCAACCTTGGCAAGACTGGAATTTCATCTGAGGAAAAATTACCAATCCCTTACCTTCCGTTGTCATAGAGTGGAACTAGCAGTGAAATCCAGCTGGATCTATCTGGCTCGTGTGAGCTGGTCGGGCTGGCAGCAGGAGGCTCTGGCCACCTGCCGGAATGTCATTATGTCCCATTTTTTACCTTCTGCGCATGTGCAGAAGAGGCGCACACGCTCACATTTCCGATCTGGTAGCGAAAGTAAGTGCATTTCGCTAAGTGGAACTGTATAGCAGCAGCACAACATGGCTCTGTTTCAAATGCATCTGAAGGACTTATTGTGGGAACAACACAGCCAATGCCAACATGATTTCCTTCTGCCTGCAGGATGGGAGGTAAATCCAGGAAAGCACTTCTGTGGATGAACCCATAGAGTCTTGAAGTATTCTTTGATAGCAGCAGACGGTGCTGTTATGAATGGTCCTAACTAGATGCCAACTGTGAACTGATGGCTAATTTTTCTTTATCTCATACTCATTCCAGTGCTCCTTCAACATTAACCCTCTTGTACAATGTGGGGAGAATGGAGGTGCACTACTTAATACAGTTGTACAAGATGATGACAGTCTCACAGATACCCTACAGCTGTGACGGCGAACCTATAGCACGCATGCTGGAAGTGGCACACAAAGCCATTTCTCTGGGCACGTGAGTCATCACCTGTTGCTCTTCCAGGTTCCGGCACACTGGCCAGCTGATCTTCACACGCATGGGAGCGCCAGAAGCCGGAAGAGCAGACGCCCGTTATGCATGCGCGTGCCAGGAAAATGATCTTCCGGTTTCTAGCACACACATATGCACTGGCCAGCTGGTCTTTATGCGGACATGCACACCAGAAACCGGAGGACCGGATGGCCGGCACGCATGCACATGCCAGAAACCAGAATATCATCTTCCCAGTGCACGCATGCGCACCGGGCAGCTGCTCTTTCCATTTCAGTGCCGAAAAGATTTGCCAACACTGCCCTATAGAAATGTTTCTCAACCTCTCTGCCAGCTATGCTGGCAGGGGAACTCTGAGAGTTGAAGCCCACACATCTTAAAGTTCACAAGGTTGAGAAATACTATGTCAAGGCTCCAACTAACGAACCCGAGCAAGTCAGAACCCTGAGACTTGGCTCTTTCTCAAAGGTCTTCTTTAATGGTTTAGCTCAGCAGACTAAAAGCATAGTGATCAACACCAGCTGTCTGCAATTACTTCAAGTTCGAATCTCACCAGGCTCAAGGTTGACTCAGCCTTCCATCCTTTCTAAGGTAGGTTAAATGAGGACCCAGTTTGTGGGGGCAATAAGCTGACTTTGTATAAATATACAAAAGTATGAAGACTATTGCTTAACGCATTGTAAATGAATACATCTTATCGGCATAGCTTCAATGAAAAACCAAATCTAAATCTTTCCCGCGGTTTCAGTATAATTAAACTAGGAAATAACCCCATCCCCAAGTGTCACAGGTGACGTTGCCCAATTGGGTTAATTGGCAGGCTCCTCAGGCACTCCTTCCCCAACCTTATCTGTTGCCAGTAGAGACGACCTTGGATCTCATGAGAAAAGTCCTTTGTTGTGTCTAGTAATGTATTCCAACCTCCTTCCCCCCTTCCCTTCTCTGTGACAACTGAGGAACAGAAAAATGTCTGTGGCCAGGTTCAGTCCAAAGCTGATGTCAGGTTCCGATGTCATCTCAAATAAATTTCACTCCCAACCAATTAGTCTTTGCTGAAATATCTCATTTATTGAGAACGACAGATCTGGTCCCAACTTCGTCGTAGCCAATACTAACCCTCTGACCCCAAAACCTTCCCCTTCCGTTCCCCCAAACCTCAACTTCTTATTGGCCATCTTCCAGCTCAATCTTCTCAGCTCCTGCCTCCAACCCCAGGAATTCCCCCCTCCCATCCCATCTCCAAGCAACACTATCTACAAAAAGAATAAGTAGGTAAAAGTTCAAGCCTCATCTCCTCCTCTTTATGGCAGCCTTGAAAGGCTGACATCTGACACACTGCTCTATTCAATCACAGGGATACCGTACACTAGTGGTGGCGAACCTTTTACTCCCCGAGTGCCAAATAGTATGCGCTTTGTGCGATTTGCGCACATGCATGCTATCTGCGCAGATGTGTGTGCCCCGTGCGCTGCATGCACAACTGCTCCATCTGCACATGTGCACGGCTTTTGTGCATGCACCCCTGTGCGTTTCACGTGCAACCACACCACCTGCACATGAGTGCGGCTTTTGCGCGGTTCTCCCAGTGTGCTGTGTGCACAACTGCACCATCTGTGCATGCGCATGGTTTTTGCATGCACAATGCACCCGTGCAAATGCCATCTGCGCATGCGCACAGTGCGTGCAAGTACTGTGCGCAGGAGAACTGCAAAGACCAGCTGGGTCTCCTGAATTGCACGCATGCGCACTGGAGGCACAAACACCAGCTTGGGGGGGGCATGAGCATCAGGTTCACCATCACGGCCCTACATAGTCTTTTCCTCCATAATGTGGCTTGTATGGCGGAACAAGCAACATGGGCATGAAAGGAGGGTCAGTAATTACGTCCCCAATCTACCATCATGTGATTGTCATTGCATAATGGTTTTACTATGAAAACAGATTGTATCTTTATTTTTACTTATTCATTTACTGTGCTACTGTGTGCGTCCTGCATCAAAGGCAGCTTAAACCCAAGCAATAAAACCATTAAACCATTAAAAACAAGTCAAACCAGAACTTCCAAGCTTTACGTTCTCAGACTAATCATATCTGCTATAGGTAACTGCCTTCAGTAAAGTAATATATTATTTTTTTTAACCAAGGTCTTCTTGGGGAAAAAAAAACAATCTTGGTTGCCAACAAAGAAGAATATTTGTCCTTTAATCAGACTGGTGATGTTACCTAGTTCGGGTAGTGAAATGCCTGCAAGGAAACAGCCAAGCTCAGAGAGCAACAAGGACCCCTCAAATTTGCTTTTTGGAATGTTAGCAAGGAAGAAACCATCCTAACTGGGGGGGGGGGGAGCGCAGGGAGGCAACTTATGGCAGAACCAAAGAGCAATGACTCAGAAGGCTGGTTTCTTCACATCTCAAGTATGGGAGTTTTTTGACCTGGGGGTGCAAAATGGATGGGTGTATTCTACCTTAATCAGATGGTCCTAACAGCAGTAAGGATCAGAGCTATAAAGGTTTTATAAATGACAACCAGAACTTTGAATTCGACCTGGAAGCCAACTGCTATGCAGTCTAATTCCTGAAAAATGATCTTATTCTACTACTTATCAACAGTAAGCAAACACTAGGAGTGGTTAAGGCAGGGGTCTGCAACCTTAAATACTCAAAGTGCCATTTGGGCCCGTTTCCCACAGAAAAGAAAACACCAAGAGCCACAAAACCTGGGTGAGCATGGCCAACTCAATGTCACTCACTTCCACCAGTCACATAACCCCCTCTATCCACGCCTATCCAGCTGGTCAGAGAACTGGTTGTTAAAAAAACACCGGGAACCACAAAATCCTTTTGACATCTCTCTCTCTCCCCCCTCCCTCCCTCCTTCTCTCCCTCCTCCCTCTCTCTCTGTATCTCTCTATGTCTCTCTCTCGCCCCCTCTCTCTGTATCTCTCTGTCTCTGCCCTGGCCGCTTCTCCATCCCCTGCTGTCGCCCTTACCTTCTCAGGCCAGGTGGGGAGTGACTGGGAGGGAAGGGCGAGAGGCGGGGCCAGCCAGTGGTGGGATCACCTGACAGGGAGCCATAGCAGAGGGCCCAAAGAGCCACATGCGGCTCCAGAGCCGCAGGTTGCTGACCCCTGGGTTAAGGCTTCCAACTCTTTCAAGGACAGTCCCATATAGAACAAACAGGTGTAGTCAAGTTGTAAGTGCAAGCTGATAACTATTGCCCTTGCCTCCTGGTCCAGAAAATATATTCAAATGCATTGACTTATATTTCTACTATCAGTTTATTTCAGAAAGGATTCTAAAGGCCAATCATTCTAAAAGCATCCAATCCTGAAGAAGATTGAACATGGATAATGCCCCTCTTTGGAGCATGACAGTTTCCAAGTACTCAGAATTTTCCAATTAAAAATTAAATCGGTCTAATTTCCAAAAGTGGCAATAAATATTTGAATTTACCTGATATATCCTGACCATTGGGCAACACAAAGAAAATGAGGGAGGAAACAGAACTATGTAATTGTGGGCCAGCTACAGTCTCGAGGAGGCAATGATATTTTTCAATATAAAAGAATACTCAAATAGACTTGGCAATTTTGGATACACAAGTTTATTAGGATGCAAAACTAATATGGTTTTGTGGATGGGTGTTCTATCTGAATCCCAAAAGACACAATCCTGTTCAACTTCAAAGCTGAATATCACTTCTATAACCCTTCTAAATTTATATGTGGTGGGACAGGGAATAGTAAATACTGTATATGATGACTAATTACAGAGGTGGGTTTCAGCAGGTTCTGACCAGTTCTGGAGAACCGGTAGCGGAAATTTTGAGTTGTTCGGAGAACCAGTAAATACTAACTCTGACTGGCCCTGCCCCCATCTATTCTCTGCCTCCCAAGCCCCAGCTGATGGGGAGGAAATGGGGATTTTGCAGTAACCTTCCCCTGGAGTCGGGTGGGAATTGAGATTTTATAGTATCCTTCCCCTGCCATGCCCACCAAGCCACGCCCACCAAGCCACACCCACAGAACTGGTAGTAAAAATGTTTGGAACCCACTGCTGATGAATTATGAATGGTATTTAAATAATTTTACTTTCAATTTAAGTTAATTTTTCCTTTATAGACACTGTTACAGGGAACAAGAAATAAGTTAACCAAAATCTGTTGCCATTGCAACAATTGTGATGAAGGTTTAAATTAAAATATTAGTTAACATTAGCCTTTCCTTCTCCACTGATCTAGGTTTACGGATTTATAGAGTATTTTGTTATTAGAGCCCACAAAACCTCAGTGGACATGACAACCATATAATTAAAGTCGGGGTAGGTACAAGAATTTTCCTGGAATTAAATTACCGGTATATATCCAAATTGTTCCTCAATTCTCTCATTTTTTTAAAGTTTGCGTATGGCACATATGTACAGAAAGGAGTTTTATCCTGTGTAGATATTTTCAAAGCAGTAGTAACAAGAACAATCTGTGCAAAGGAATTTAGTGCATTAAAGATGATGGTAACAGCCATTCTCATTTGTCCTTCTATGTGAAACAGATTTTTCATTTAAATATGTTCTCAAAATAGGTTGAACTATATCCAGAAATTTATTTGCCATGAAGAAAGCAAAATTATCTATGCTATAAATTAAACTGTGGTAACAAATAAGATGACTGACCCACAAAATGCTTTTTTTATTCATTTATGCATTAGATATGAACGCCCACAATCTAAAAGACTCTTGGCTCTTCATCGACACCAATAAAATACAATAAGACATCCATGGTAAAGGAATATAAATAATCACACAATAACCAGACAGTCTGATGGCATCAACTCATCCCTAAAGGTCTTCCAAAATAATTTAGTTTTTTAATAGCTTGCAGAAAGCCAAAAGAATGGGGGGCATATCAAATGTCTTGTCCCCCCCACAAAGGCATGCCTACAAACCTCTATCCCCCTTACTTCATGAAAGTAGGGGATTGTGAGCAGGTTCTCCCAGGTTGTCCAAGTCAGGCAGGCTGAAATTAGATTGAACAGAATAAAATCATAAAATTTGAAGAGAGCTTAGAGGTCTTCTATTCCAACCCCCTGCTCAAGCAGGAGAGCTTATACCATTTCAGACAAATGGCTGAAACTCCAAACTCTTCTTCAAAACCTCAGGTGATGCTTTTTACAACTGCTGAAGGCAACCTATTCTGCCGATTAATTGTTCTCACTGATCAGGAAATTTCTCCTTATTTCCAGGTTAGACCACTCCTTCATAAGTTTCCATCCATTGCTTCTTGCCCTTGCCCTTCCTTGAGGTGCTTTGCAGTATGTATATATATATACAAATATATATTCATTTGTTTGATTTATATGCCGCCCTTATCCGGAGACTCAGGGTGGCTTACAATGCGTTAAGCAATAGCCTTCATACTTTTGTAAATACCTGCTTAGTAGGGCTTTTGCCCTCCCCCCCAAGCGGTGTTTTTTTTTATACAAAGTCAGTTTATTGCCCCCACAATCCAGGTCCTCTTTTTTACCTACCTCGGAAGGATGGAAGCCTGAGTCAACCTTGAGCCTGGTGAGATTTGAACTCGCAGTAATTGCAGGCAGCTGGCAGCTAAGTGCTACTTAACAGCACTGCACCACCAAGGTTCCTATATTTGACCCCCTATTCTTTGTGGGAGCCCCTCAAATATTGGGACACTGCTATAATGTTCTTCTTTTCTTTTTTTAAAAAAATATTTTTAGTAATCATTTTTACCTTTAAAAACAGAAAAAAAGACAATAAACAATAAAAAACAAGACAAACGTAACAATATATACTATTTTCACAGCCTTCTGCATTGGTATGTAGATTCTGCTTTTATATTCAACTCTTCTACTTTATCTTTCTATTTTTTATAACACCTTTGATATACATCTATATACTATATTTAGTATAGTATATACCAGAGATGGCTAACCTTTTTGCCATCGCGTGCCAAAAGTGGGGGGAGCGTGGGGGGTCGTGGGAGCCTGTGCCCACATCCATAATTCAATGCGCCCTGCCCTCCGCATGCGCACGTGCCCCCCCCCCCCCACATACACACACTTCCCTCTGCTTTTGGCACGCAATGGCACAGTGGGCCCGGTAGGCCCATTTTTGCCCCTCCTCAGGCTCCAAAGGCTTTCTAGGAGCCTGGAGAGGGCAAAAACAGCCTTCCCCATCCTCCCTGAAGGCCTTTCTAAGGCCGGAAACAGCCAGTTTCCCAACTTCCGGTGGGACCGGAAGACCTGAAAATCAGTTGGCTGGTGCGCGCATGTGTGCTGCAGCTGAGCTAGGGCAACACTCATGTGCCCACCAATATGGCTCCGTGTGCCACCTGTGGCACCCGTGCCATAGGTTCGCCATCACGGGTATATACACTATATACATATATTTACATTATACTTATTTACATAGTCAGTAATTTAACATGAACAATAGATAGTAGCCTTTGGTTTTTATTTAATTGATGTTGAATTAGGTTTCCTATTTCTTATTTTGGTTTCTGTTTTCTAGCCACTCGTACATTTTATTCCACACTTTATAGTAATCCAAATCTTCCCTTTCCTATATTTCCATAGTCATTTTATCCATTTCTGTGCATTCAAGAATTTTTCTAACCACTATTTCCTCTGATGGTAGGTTACTCTGTTTCCACCATTGTGCAAGGGTAATCCTAGCCGCTATAATGTTCTTCTTTTCATTGGACTAGGCATACCCCTTTCATCTTATGCTTTAACCTTCAGTCCCCTAATAATCTTTGTTGCTCTTCTCAGCACTCTTTCTAGTAGCCTCGACATCTGAAGTTAACCTTGGAGTTAATCGATGCTGATCTGAGTGCAATTACCGGTGGAGAGGGGCTGGGTTTTTTTTCTCTTTTGGGCTCATTGAGTGTCTCTTTTTGCAGTCTATAGATATTGTTAATGTCTAGACCCATGATGGCAAACCTATGGCACGCGTGCCACACGGAGCCATATCTGTGAGCACGTGAGCGTTGCCCTACTTCAGCTCCAGCGTGCATGCACATGCTGGCCAGCTGATTTTCAGGCCTTCCGGGCCGACCAGAAGTTGGGAAACAAGCTGTTTCCAGTCTCCGGAGGGCTCCGGGGGGTGGGGAAGCCTATTTTCACCCTCCCCAGGCTCCAAGAAAGCCTCTGGCGCCTGGGGAGGGTGAAAAATGTGCCTACCGGGCCCACCGTGCCATCACATGCTAAAAGCGGGGGGAGCACAGGGGGGGTCACACATGCATATGCAGTGGGACGGGGTGTGGGTGTGAATTATGGGTGTGGGTGCACGCACGCGCAACCCCCCCCACTCCCCCCGCTTTTGGCACGTGACGGCAAAAAGGTTCGCCATCACTGGTCTAGACCACAGAATCTCTAAGACGAACCCCATCCACACAGACAGGCAAGACACCAGAATGACAACAAACAGTACTCCTTACTACTGTAACACTGATGATGTTACCTAGTTAGGGTACTGAGATGTCTGCAAGAAAACAAGGAAGCTCAGCTTTGTGACTCCCGGTGTTTTCTTTTCTGTGGGAAACAGGTCCAAATGGCTCTTTGAGTGTTTAAGGTTGCAGACCTCTAGGTTAGGCAATATGGTGCTTTCAACTCTCACCTGCCCCGGTCCAACTAACTGATGGTCATGGGTTTGCTGCCTGCCCATGAATTAACCATTCATGTTTTCTGTCTGTCCTCACCATCATTCATTCTCATTTCCTTTCCTTTCCATCTCATTGATGATATGGTTTCTGACTCCAAGGCCTTCCTTATAGGTTTCTTCAAATAACCTTTTAGATTTTAGATGTTTTAGAATTGCTGGACCTTCTGAATCCTTCTTTTCCTTCCCACTTGGCTCCTACTGATGTCATGGAAGCTAAAAATGCATAAATTAGGCCAGTGTTCTGCCTGTTTTAGTTGGATGGGTGTAGAAAATAAGAATACATAGGAAAAGGATGCCTGCTTTAATTTAGCATGCAGTGCTAATACTCTATTAACCGTTTCTGCTTATATTTTGAGAAAGGTAATGTCTTACATTCCCCCCATCCCCTATAAAAAAACTGAGACGTAAGTCTCAAATGCCGAAAGCCGAAGCAAATCTTCCATTAATTGCTGGTGATATTATTCCCCAAATATGCCACCTTTTCTCCAGTTGAATAATGTCACTGAAATGCTGTCATCCGAGGCTCAGTCCATTATGAAGCAAAGTACTTCATGCAGAGAGCAGTTCAAGTTTTTACATCATCGGTAAACTTGAAACTTGTGGATGAAAAGGCCACTTTTAGAAGGACCTCTGTTCTCTTCAACAACACTTTCTTTCTGACCGAGAGGAGCCTAAAGAATTGCCGCATTCTGAAGCTGTGCTAGCTGGATGACTAACACTTTTGGATCTTTTTACATACTGGGACATCCATGGAATTCTTGACACAGCGAACATGAATCAGCTTCCCTGTGTTGCACTTGGATTTTAAAACATTAAAGGGTCACCAACATTCACAACGCAGTAGGTTGCAGCTGTAGATCTGTGTGTCACAATGTCAAGCAAGACTAAGGCCCAAAGGAAAGCAAAACAGGATTTTTGTACCTTGAAGAGTTTTAAGGGCATTTCAATAGATGCAACTTTTCTTGTCCTTGGGCAACACGTCGTATGTCCCAAATGTCTTTTCTGTATTCCTCTTAAAATTGGTGGCCTTCCTTTGCATCTAGGCACAGGTTCATTTCCAGGATCTGCCAGTGAAAAAGCAGGCATAACTGAAAAGAAAGAAAAGTTGTAACTTTATTTTTTCTGAGTTTTTCTTCCTCCCCATCACTCCCCACTTAAGCGTTTGATTGGTTGTGTTGAATACTCAAATGAAAGAGTGAAGCCGAAGAATATAGGCTTCACTCAAGTCCGCCATTTAGGCGGGAAAAATAGTTTATTCTGATTGGCTAAGCCGTCTAACTGGCTCCCTATAAAAGGGCAAGCTGTCAGACAGACAGTTGCTGGGTTATTGCTTGTTGCAATACAGAGTTGACGTTGAAGATCTGTCTCTGTCTCTTCAACCTCCTACAATCTAACAGGTTGTCTCAATGTCTCGGGGTTTAATCTTGGGATTAGGTCCCAAAGATCCTAAGGCAGGGGTGTCAAACTCGATTTCATTGAGGGCTGCATCAGAGTTGCGTTTGATCTCGGGGGGCCAGGGGGGGCATAGCCAGCATACCGTCACTCATGTTGGGGGGTAGCGCCTGTGGTGCCTGAGCAATCTGCCAGTGAAAACGGGCTCCTGAGCTCCATTTTCAGCTGCACTGGCCTCCTACAACCCTCTGCCAGAGAAAATGGAGCTCAGGAGGACCACAAATGGCCCTCTCGAGCTCTGTTTTCATTGGCAGAGGCACTGCAGGCCAGTTCTTCTCTGTTTACAGGGCAGCCCCATGGGCCAGATCTAAGCACCCCATGGGCCAGATCCGGCCCTGGGCCTTGAGTTTGACACCCCTGTCCTAAGGATTGGTCATCCTTTCCCCTCAATTTTAATTTAAAGCCCTTCTGATAAGTTGAGTCACTCTCCCTGGTTCTTGTGAAGTGCAGTCCATCCCTTGCTAGAAGCCCTTCATGTAGGTAATGCAGACCATGGTCTAGAACTCCGAAGTTCTCTTGGTGGCACCAACTCTTAAGCCAGTGATTCATTTCTAAAATTCTTTGTTCCCTCATTGAATGTTGACCTATCATTGGAAATACAGATGAAAATACCACTTGTGCTCCTAACTCCTTAACTATCTTGCCTCATCCCATATATAGTGTCTGTATGGGAGTTTCACTTCCCAATTGAGACTCTGACCATATCGACTATCACTAATTTATTTAAAAGACTTATAGCTTACAATCTTTTTAAAAAGAAGACTCAAAGGAGATTTACCTTAGCAGTAATTATTACACTTCTATTTTAACCACATGCAGCAGACAAAAAGCTTGCAATTCTTAATATTTAAAAAGATATGTAAAAGTAATCCCGATTCAAAAGGAAATAATTAGATGGTGGATTTGACTAGGGAAATTTCAGAGATGATAACCAGTCCAACGTGTAACAGCCATATAAAGGAGCATGAAATAGGAAAGACGTAAAAGCTACATGGATAAAAGGTAATTCCCCCAAGTGAAGCTTGATTTCTGATAACTACTTCCATGCAGTTTTCTTGGCAGTATTACAGAAATGGCCTTATTGCCTTTTCCAGAGTATTGTTTTTCTACTTTTCAATCTAGCCAATAGATCTGAAACTTCCAGACATTTTTCTATCCAATATGAACCAGGGGTGACCCTCCTTAGCTTCCAAGATCAGTTAAGGTCAGCTAGAAACTAGTGTCTAGTTCAGGGATCAGTAACCTGAAGCTCTGGAGCCACATGTGGCTCTTTCACCCCTCTGCTGCGGCTCCCTGTCACTCAAAATATGCGTCATAACCGCCAATGTGCAACACCCACTGGTACACGATTTATTGAGCTTTTCAACCCCCCGTAGACCAACCATGGATAAATCCAAGAAAAGAAAAGTTTCAGAAGAAAACAAAACATTTAATTCAACTACATATGCTAGTTTTGTGGCCGCTCGAGAAATAGTCAGGCACCGGAAGGGTTTTGTGGCTCCCGGTGTTTTCTTTTCTGTGGGAAACAGGTCCAAGGTTTTTAAGGTTGCAGACCCCTGGTCTAGTTGACCCCTTTATGTGGATGTAGGCAACTTTTTAAAAGAACTATTAAAATGAAATGCAGGTAGTCCTTGACTTACAGCCATTTTTTAGCAACTGTTCCAAATGAAAACAGCGCTGGGGGAAAAAAAGACTTACAAATGGTCCTTGCACTTCCAAATATTGCAGCATCCCCAGGCTCATGTGATCAAGATTTGGGCACTTGAGATTCCAGCATGTATTAACAATGGTTGCAGTATCCATTGTTGTCATTTGCAACCTTCCTAGAGGGCTTTTGACAAGTAAAGGGAATAGTCAGATTCGTTTAATGACTGTGTGATTCATGTAACTGCAATGATTTGCTTAGTGACCATGGCAGAAAGGTCATAAAATCAAGCACAACTCACCTAACAACTGTCTTGCTTAGCAATGGAAATGCTGCTCCCAGTTGTGGTTGCAATCAAGGACTACTTGTAGTTTGGTGGAGGAAAGACTGTGGTTTAGAATTAGCACATACACTGCATCTAAAGCCTATCTTTTCTTAGAGAGACAGACAGAGAGAGAGGGGGGGGTGGGAGGGAGAGAGAGAGAGAGAGAGAGAGACTGGGAAAACCTCTGCCTGAGACATGGGACAGAAACTACTAGCCCGTTTGTTCATCATTTGTAGCAACCGGATGTCCTCCAGATCAGGGGTCTCCAACCCTGGCAACTTTAAGAGTTGTGGACTTCAAAGCTGGCTGAGGAACTCTGGGAGTTGAAGTCCACAACTCTTAAAGTTGCCAAGGTTGGAGACCCCTGCTCCAGATGACTTGGACTACAGCTTCTAATACTGTAGGAATAGGAGCAAGGAGTCAAAACTGTAGCCAATACTTCTTGAATGGCATCAGACTGTTTAGTTTATACCATCTGTGTTTATATCATCTGCGTATGGTTTGCCAATTGCACAGTGGCAGATAGGAGAGCACTCTAGAGGGTTAACGTCGTTGTCCAGAGGATCATTGGTTGCCCTCTCCCCTCTTTGGAAGAGCTTTATAGCTCCCTCTGCCTTAAGAAAGTTCAAAACATTCTTAAAGATCCATCTCATCCTGGGCACCCTTTTTTTTTTGAACTATTACCATCTGGCAGACGGTACAGGGAAATAAAAAGAAGGACAAATAGGCTGAAAAACAACTTCTATCCCAGGGCAATAACCATATTGAATTCTGCGATATAGTGCAATATCGGGTTTTCAATTTCAATTATATAGAATGTAAAGGATGTATGTTTGTGTTTTTATTTTTATAGTTATAATGTACACTGAAGACGACATTTAATTTCGTTGTACCGTGTGCAATGACAATAAACTAAACTAAAACTGGGGGAAAAAGTTGATTAGAAAAGAAGTTAAATTAAACATTCATTAAACTCCTTGGCTTGGTTCACATGATCGTACTAAGCCAATACTGTTTGGATTTGTTTGTGGATTTTGGGTCCTTTGTTTTGAGGTTGGCTTAGTATGATGTGCTGTGGCTACTGAAGAAGCCATGACAAGCACACCATGACTTAATATAGTAAGGAAATCAAATTACTTTAATTTTCCTACCTCTCTTTGGAGAGGATGGTCTACAGTAGCCATACTATAGTTAACTTGTTAAAATCCAAGATGGTAGTAAGGAAATACAGAAACTTTTAGCTATCGGGAGGTTCTCTGAAATTCTTGAAGCCCAGATGGGATATACAGTATGTCCAATTAATAGTTTAGGACTCTATAGAAGACTTCTTCTCCCTTTTCACAGGCAAAGTTGTAGCCAGACCTAAAAATCTAATGTTGGTTGGAAGCAGAATGAAGTCATTACTGTTATGATGGACCAAAATCCTTTCATCGCATTGGCTTGTTCTTCCTATGTAACAATGCTGTTCATTGGGACAATGCTGTTCATTAGGAGTTCTTCTAGTTAGTCAACAATAAGGACTCTGTGTCTTTTTTAATTATGTTGTACCAGGGCTGTTGCCACAGGCAGATACAACAGTTTACTGTTGTATTCACCCTTTGTGCTATTCACTAAGTGATTTATGTTCTTCTGGGTTTCAAGATTCCTCCTGCTGATGATTTTGCAACACAGGTCCCCCCTCTTCCTTCCTTCCTTCCTTCCTTCCTTCCTTCCTTCCTTCCTTCCTTCCTTCCTTCCTTTCTCTATGGAAATTATTAATCATCCAGGTCATGGTTGTCCCAAAAATGCTTTTTTTTCAAGAGGCAGCTGGACTTTCTGGTTTTTCTTTGAAGACGTTTTGCTTTTCATCCAAGAGCTGAAGAAGCTTCTTGGATGAGAAGCAAAACAACTTCAAAGAAAAACCAGAAAGTCCAGCTGCCTCTTGAAAAAAAGCTTCTTTCTTTCTTTCTCTTTCTTTCTTTCCTTTCTTTCTTTCTTTCTTTCTTTCTTCCTTCCTTCCTTCCTTCCTTCCTTCCTTCCTTCCTTCCTTCCTTTCTTTTTCCAGAACAAACCATTCAGTAGTACCAAAGCTTAAGGGAAACATCAGGTGTTAATATCTAATAAGAGTTCAACATGCCTCAAAGGTCATTGCAAGATACCTCTTAAACAGGCTAGACCAGTGATGGTGAACCTTTTTGGCACTGACTGCCCTAACCAGAACACGTGTGCATGTGCACGCAAAGATCAATTAGTGACAGTGTGCATGCCCACAAAGAGGGCTCTGTGTGCCACCTCTGGCATGCGTGCCATAGGTTGTTCTGCCCCAGCTACGGACCCCAATGAACGCAGCACAAACAATCTCTATACAAAACTTATTTTACTCAAATAACTCAATCTTTATCAACCAAAGGCTGTTAATAAACTGTCTTAACAGCCTACCAGAATTCTAAGATAAGGTAATCACAGTCTTACTAGAGTTGGCAGAAAGCCCAGAAACAATTTTGTAGATAATCCAGACGTGAAGGAGAGTGAACTAAAGTTGTTCCCTACAGTTTGCTGCAAGCGGTGTTCCTCTTTAAATAGGCTAAGGGAGTGGCCAATTAGCCCCAAACCTTACTTTCGAGGAGACCTCCTCCTGAGGAGCCACTCCTGCCTTTTGGCAGCTCTGCACGCCCATGCATCGAGAAGAGGCTCCTCCTCTTCGTCCTCTTCACTCAAAGGAGCTTCTGGAGGTTCTGAAGGCCTTGGCTGAATCCCTGCCTCTGGCACCACATCTTCTCCAGCCTCCTCACTGTCCGACTCAAGCGCCAGCTGCACAGGCTGCTGGTGCAGCACCACACCAGCCTCCTCGTTGTCAGAATCAGCTACAGTCTGCACAGGCTGCTGACGGGCCACAACATAGGTTCGCCATCACAGGGCTAGACAAAATTTGGCCTGGTGCTGAGGTAGTTGGTTTTATTTTTTTTACAGCAAAGAACATACTCATATTAGACTCTGGGTTGCATCATGAACTGACTTGTCAAGTTAACTTAGCATCCCAAGGATCAATAATTACACCGTGAAAGCTTTTCCATCCTTAACTAACTTAGCATGTTTGGCCATTGAGACAGAATGCAGCTAAATCTGAAGTGCTGAAAGAAATATAGCACCAGAGAGAATGTTTTCATTAATAGAGATGGGGAGGGTTTTTTAAAAACTTGCAGACTATTAAATAGCTCAGGTTGTGAACGTCTTGCATGGTTGTTAATATATTTAATACTCGTTTGAATAAATATTTATTTTCCAGACTTTTCTTTTATAATCACAGGTATTCTAATGGTGTCAACAAGAATTTATAGATCACATGGGTTGGTTGGCTGCTTTCTTCCAAGTAAGGAGTTCATTAAATGTGTAAAATTGAATATTAGCGGCAGGGTGCGGCCACTGGCCACAGTAATGAATAGCAAATTGTGCTGAGACTTAAAGTTGGATGCTTTTTCCCTGCGCTACATTTTTGCAATAGCAGTTCCTTTGTTTAAACAAACAAACAAACAAACAAAATTAATTTTTCATTCTTTTCTCAAAACGTAGAATTTTTTTTTTTAAAGGTCTGAACAAGTAAAAAGATAAAAGATGAAAAAACTGCAGGATTGCAGCTTCAGACTTCCTGCCAAAAATAGATAAATAAAATTAACAATTCTATATGTAAAACAATGAATGTTCATGTATCCTGATTTTATTTCACCTGGGGCCATGGGTTAATTTGTTTAGATAACTTTCGCAAAAGTAGCTAGTTTATTTGTTATAGCTAATCCACAGCAAAGCAAAAAGCAAAAAAACCTTTCTGTGGTGTGTGTGTGTGTGTGTTTGTGTGTAATTTTAGATTTTACACACACACATACCAGTGGTGGGTTTCAAAATTTTTTACTACCGGTTCTGTGGGTGTGGCTTGGTGGGCATGGCAGGGGAAGGATACTGTAAAATCTCCATTCCCACCCCACTCCAGGGGAAGGTTACTGTAAAATCCCCATTTCCTCCCAATCAGCTGGGACTCAGGAGGCAGAGAATAGATGGGGGCGGGGCCAGTCAGAGGTGGTATTTACCGGTTCTCCGAACTACTCAAAATTTCCACTACCGGTTCTCCAGAATTGGTCAGAACCTGCTGAAACTCACCTCTGACACATACCCTTTAGTGCAGGGGTGTCAAATTCAAGGCCCGCGGGTTGGATCCAGTCTGCAGGGTGCTTTAATCGGACCTGCGGGGCCAGCCTGGAAATAGCAAAGGACTGGCCTATGGTGCCTCTGGCAGCCAAAATGGGACATGGGACATGTGCAGGCACCCCGCACCCCATTTTCAGCTTGGACAGCCTCCTGTAGCACTCTGCTGACCAAAACGGGGCACAGAGAAAAACTACAATGCTGATCCGGCCCTCGAAGAAATCCATTTTGACACCCCTGCTTTAGTGCATTTGTTAAAGTGGGCTGAAATTCATGAAAACGTATGCCATAATAATTGAGTCAATTTTTAACATACCACAAGATTTGCATAATATGGGCCATCAGCAGAGGTGGGTTTCAGCAGGTTCTGACCAGTTCTGGAGAACCGGTAGCGGAAATTTTGAGTAGTTCGGAGAACCGGTAGTAAAAATTCTGACTGGCTCCTCCCCCATCTATTCTCTGCCTCCCAAGTCCCAGCTGATCGGGAAGAAATGGGGATTTTGCAGCAAGCTTCCCCTGGAGTGGGGTGGGAATGGAGATTTTACAGTATCGTTCCCTTGCCATGCCCACCAAGCCATGCCCACCAAGCCATACCATGCCCACCAGACCACATGCACAAAACCAGTAGTAAAAAATTTTGAAACCTACCACTGGTCATCAGGTCTGGTACCTTCTAATGATTTTGGATATTTTTATAAGGAATAGCATTGTACTCTATTGTCTGTGAATTGCAATTTGAAATATCTGCAGATAGCTTCCGATAAGATAGATTGTCTTATAAAGACTTTCCTCAATAGAAAACTAATTATATTAAATGAGGTCATTAATTTAAAGAGATGTCACATTTTAACTTTTTAAAATCAAGGGCTAATTCATGTTTAATCGCCCTTATTCTTTGGAATGCAGTCAATAGTTTAAATGATTTTCAGGAAGAAAATTTCATTTAAAAAATACCTGAAATACTGGCTGGGGAATTCTGGAAATTAAAGGCCACACATCTTAAAAATGCTAAAGTTGAGAAACATTTCTCTAGATACTTTCACAGCCAATGGCACTGAATGAAGATACCATATAACACCTGGAGATTAGAAAATTGCCTGCCCTTGGAACATAGAATATTAGGCTAAATAAATCAGGGGTCATTTTATTCATAATAACGTGTACATCTTTAACTTACAATATTTTTAAGATAAATATCTTCCAAAAATATGTGGTAGTGGTGGTGGTGGTGGTGGTGGTGGTGGTGGTAGTGATGATGATGATGATGATGATGATGATAGGCACATTTGAACTCTGACCTTCTTGACAGATCTTCTAACTGAATGAGCCAGAATACATAATTGGAATCAAACTACCAATATGGTACTCTACATAAAACCTGCCTATTTTTTAGGAAAGGCAATTCCCTAAAGCGTGTAAGCATGGAGGGAATGGATGGGAATACAGTGATACAGGCTGTAATAAAAAGGGCTCAAATAAAAAAAAACCCTCCCAACTTCACATTGTTGGGACGACTGGATTGAGCTAAGCATTTACTGGGCAGATGCCCTTCCCGACACCTATGCAGAGTTTGCAGCAGATTTTTTTTTCTTTGCACCCTAGGAGAGAAACATCTGCCACTACCTAGCATTGAACTCTCAAACTTCCGAGTGGGAGGTGAACATCTTCACCACTAGGCCACCACACCGCTTAATAAAAAGGGCCCAAATGCAGAGCTCAAATGAGCATCCTGGTTTTAGAATTTTCAAAAGGTCCTGAGTGTAAACATTATTTATTAAACATTAACCGGAAAGATCTAAATTGTGCAAAAGCATGCCTCCAATTGGAAATTTTTGAAATATTGTCAAACTTTGAAGTTCTACAGGGGTTCGGTTCAGCTCTGGAGTCAACCCCACTTCTATACTTCTCTAGATCCTGCAAATGTATTTTCATGGATTTTATTCTGAGTGAAAAGTTCCATTAAACACTGTGTTCCTGTTCAGAAAATCCAGCTGAAATAGCTCCGTGTCTAGTAAAGATGTAGACAATAAGGGACTAAACACATCTGTTCAAGATATTCACTTTATCAAATAAGATTTATTATATACATTTTGCTTGGTGCTTCCACTCTTGTGGATCTGGTTCAAGATCTGCTTTCAGCGGCAGAGTCTGTCTATTTATTTTGGAAGGACCAAAGTCTTTTGTCAAAACTAAGTATTGTTGCCGTGAGACTGGAATGCTTTTGCAAGTAAAAAACTGAGTTGGCTGTTATGATAAGCTCAAAAGAGCTGCTGTGGAACTTTGGGGCACATCCTCAGGAAACCTTAAAGGTTGATCTTCTCAAGAGCTTACAGACCAAGGTGGCCATTTGGAGCCTTTGTTCTGCTTCCCTAAACATCTCTTTGCATCCTGCCACCGAGCCAATATATTAGATCAAGAACGGTCAGCTAGCACCCATGACCTTAAACCATGTAGGGATGCAATTGTATTTGGCTCCTATTGGAGAGGAACCATAGCTCAGGGGGAGAAAATAAGCTTTGCATAGAGAAGGTTTCTGGATCAAGCCTTGCTTTTTCCAATTAGAAGGATCGTGTAGCAGAGAACACGGAAAAGTCAACTCTGCTTTAGAGTTTGGAAAACTGCTGTTCATCTGACAGTTAGTGATACTGAGTGGCAAATTATCTGATTTGGTAATCTTTCCTATGAAACAGCCACAACCATTTCAGATCATGCCGATCAAAGTTTACTGCAATTTAGCTCAAAAGAATGTATATCTGTGTGTACTACAAACAGACACAAACAGACACAAACAGACACACACACACACACACACACACACACACCATACACATCAGACATATGCACAAAGAGAGAGGGGGAGAGGGAGAGAAAGAAAGAGGGAGAGAGAGGGAGAGGGGGAAAGGGGGAGGGGGAGGGGAGAGAGCGGGAGAGGGGCAGTGAAGAGAGAGGAGAGGAGAGAGAGGGAGAGAGAAGGAGGAGAGGGAGAGAGAGAGGGGAGAGAGAGGGGGGAGAGGGGAAGTGGGGAGTGAAGAGAGATGGATAGAGGAGAGAGAGGGAGAAAGGGAGAGAGAGAGAGGGAGGGGAGAGGGGGAGAAGAGAGAGGGAGAGAGGGAGAGAGGGAGAGAGGGAGAGAGAAGGAGGAGAGGGAGAGAGAGGGAGAGAGGGGGGAGAGAAGAAAGAGGGAGAGAGGAGAGAGAGAAGGAGAGGGAGGGAGAGGGAGGGAGAGGGGGAGAGGGGGAGAGAGGGGAGAGAGGGAGAGAGGGAGAAAGAGAGAGAGATATTTCATTTTGTTGTTAGAAATTTTGTTATGAACCTTAGTTGTATGCTGGTTTACCTACAGAGAGGGATCTATAAGACTGTGCTTAAAAATATAGGTGATGCTACAGTGTGTATGTGAGAAAAGCATCTATACACGTGAATGAAAGCCCCAAATATTCATACTTTTTTGTATGTGATCATTTTCTCCTTAGTGCTCAAAATAAGGGAATATAATCAGAAACAAACTTCCTGGGGTGGTATGGCAAACTGGTATGGTGGACAACTATGGCAAAAATCAAGGAACCAATGAATAGAGTGGTTCCTCACAACCTCTTCAGATAAGGGAAGGAAGGGGGATTGTCCACAAGTACTCTGGATGGCTGCTTCTCATGAGGAGATTGCAGGGCGTGAAGAACAGTGCTATCAGACAACAGGATTAGCCATCTTGCTAGCAGCCCCAGCAGAGCTTTTTAAAGGATGCTAAGTTTCCAATCACTTTTGAAAATTGTTTATTAACTATCTCTAAGCTATCTTCAAAACAAGTTTTAAAACAGCCCAAGAGAATTACTCAGAAAAGAAAGTTTGTTAGCTTGTTTTTCTTTCACTCAGTCATATCCGATTCTCTGACACTGTCTGGACAAGTTCCTGCAGTTTTCTTGGCAAGTTTATCTTGAAGTGGCTTACCCTTACCTAGTGTTGGGAGAACATGGCTGGTCCTAGGTCACTAGAACTCACTGTCTCCTGGTTTCTAGCCTGATGCCTTAACCGCAGTAGGAAACTGGCTATCTGCTTATTCATTAAAATTACATATTCAAAAAGAAACAGTTCCATAGTGCTACGAAACTCTAGAGCAGTGTTTCTCAACCT